>SKCR01030499.1:0-96756 GCA_019454045.1 Zanthoxylum bungeanum
GTTGTAAGGAGGAGCCCTCGTGCAATACGCAGGCTCCACAGTGACCTGACGTACAGAGGATGTGCCCTTACCATTCAAAACGCTCACCTGATCCAAATCCTGGTTCGCCAGGACGTTGAATTGAAAGATTCAGAATTGTGTTTTGGAGGCTTTGGGCAGACGCTGTTTCGAAGCAACCGTGCTGTTATTTACACTTTAAACGTTTTGATTTGGGACAAGTGCTAAGTCACCCCCACATTTTGATTCTACTTGTCATAAATTTGTTTTCATTTTTCACTGGACTGGCAAGGGGACGCCCGTGCCAGATTCGGTAGGGCGTCAAAGGTTGATTCACTTCCCTTTTGAAATAAGTCCCAAGGAGTATTCGGCCCGTGGCTGGATTCGTTCCGCCGAGGCCACTCAATTGATCTGCCCGTGGCTGGATTCGTTCCGCCGAGGCCACTCAATTGATCTGTCCGTGGCTGAATTCGTTCCGCCGAGATCAATATTTCCTTCAGCTCGGGGTCGGATTACGTCCCACCAAGTCAGCTTTTTGGACTGGGGATGTAACATTCCCCCAGGGCCAAGTGTTTACTATAGCTCGGGGTCGGGTTACGTCCCACCGAGTCAGCTTTTTGGACTGGGGATGTAACATTCCCCCAGGGCTAAGCGTTTTCTCTCAGCTCGAGGTCGGGTTACATCCCACCAATTCTCTCTATCTTTTTGGTCCGAGGGCGTGACATTTTCCTCAGGCCCAAAACTCTCCTTGTCGGCCCGGGGATGGACTATCCCCTCGTGGTTGGAATCAAGTTAGTCGAGCAAACTACTATATTGAGAGTAGAGATATTTTTTAAGTATTGAAGACATAAAGTGAAATTTCAAATATATAAGTATGTGTTACAAAAAAGAAAGGTTTTAAATGTTGTTACAAAAAGCAAAGTTTACATGGGGCCCGTTCGGCTTACCCTCTACAAATAAGCCCGCGCATGGGCGGGGAGCACTTCTTCAGCTGGCTCGGTCAGCGGGGAAATCAACTCGGCCTCAGGAGAAGGAACCCCAACCCCAACTTCAGCAACCTGGGCGGCCCCTACTTCAGGGATCAGAGACGCAACCGCAGGGGGGCCCTCGCCAGAAACAGGAACCTCAAGGCGGTCCTTCGAAGAAGCAGAAAGAACCGGTGCAACCGAATTCGGCTCAGGATCCATCACCCCCGCAGGAGGCAACCACCTCTGAAACTCCTCCTCAGACATTTCCCCTTTACAGAAACGGATGGCTGCGTGGATAGGACCCATGTCTAGATCAGGAAGAACAGTGGGAATGATCTCCGCACAATCACCGACCCCTTCGAGACGAATGAAGTCCCTCTCGGCCTCCCACTGCTCCTCCCTAGACCTCATCTCAGCACGGAACCGATCAAACTCCTCCTCTTTGGACCTCAGTCGATATTCAAGAGTCCCCATTTCCACCTTAAGGATCCTGTTATCAGCCTCGGCCTTCGCTAGAGCCGCCATGGCCTCATCAGCATTCTTCCGCTCTAACGTTGCAGCAGCCTTGAGGCCCTTATTTGTTTTAAGAGTCTCGATCGCGGCGAGCTCATGATCCCTAATCTTCTCCTCGGCAGTAACAAGCTTGGCCTCCACCTCAGAAATCCGATTCTGGAGCCTCTGGGCCTGACCGCCCTCTGACAGAAGGCTCAAAAATAAATCCTTGCTTTTGGCCGTCAAATAGTTTGCCTGCCAAAAAGAAACAAAGGAGAAAATCGTCAGAAAATAAACCAAGTCTGAAAGGCACATCTGGAATAAGGGAAAGAAGCAAAACCTTGGTCATCTGAGAACACAATTCCACAACCGTCTCCTCGGGGGAAAGATCATCGTACTCCGGAATCTTCTCTGGAGGAACGGCCTCAGCCAACTCGTTGAAGGCCGGAACAAGATGGGAAGTAGACTCCCTGATGTCCTTCCCGAGGTCATCAACACCAAGGATCACGGAGCCCTTCCGTTTCTTGGAAGGACCCCCGGCGCCTTTTTCGCCACCTGAGCTGGCACCTCCCTGCTCGGAGCCTCCTCCTCCTCCATTTCCCTTGTTGACTGGGGGTCCAAAACCCCGAATGATCGTTTCCTCCTCCTGGAAGGCCTCGGAGGACTACTAGGACGAGCGGCAACCGCCCCTGAAGATTGTCCTTGGGAGCCCGGGCGCTCCATTTCTTCAGACACCCTCGCAGCCTCAGATGTTTCAGGCCGCTTCGGGGAAGCACCAGCCCCACCTGGAGAAGTTTTCTTTGAGGTACCGACCAGACGGTCGAGGTATTTTGGCCGCCTTGACATACCTGAAAAAGAGCAAACAAAGACAAAGAAGCGGTCAGTACATGATCAAAAAAAAAAAAACAAACACACACAACAACCTCATATCCGACCCGGAACCTCGGGGGGACGGCCCTAATAAGACCCGACTCCACAAAAGCAGCGTCATTCACCAGGTCCCTCCAGTGGCCGGCGTATCGCCGAGCCCATGTTACCCGCCTCCGGACCTGGCGAGAAACCTTGGGAGCATCTCTCCAACAAGCTGGGAAGAATCAAAGAAGGTCAGAAACCTAGCACGAGAAAACTAAAAGGCAGAGACAAAAAGGTGATAGATCCCTAACCTCCAGCCCTGAAGATGCCCGGGACCGAAACATCCTCCATGTACGATCGCAGGACCCGTCCCCAATCTCCAGTGGCCCAGAACCAAAGGTCTTTGAAGTTTTTGTTGGAATCAGGAAGCCTCCGGACAAGGTTAGAAGAATCTGCATACGCAGAAAGGTAGTACCATCCATGATGCGACCCAGGATTGGCCTTCAACCGATATAATCTCTTCACTTCCTCCAGTGAAGGCTCACCCAGCCCTGCCCGATGCCAAACCACATGTAGACCGGCCAGGATCCTCTAGCTATTCAAATTCAGCTGGCACGGAGCAATCTCCATCTCGGCCAGCATCCAGACGAAGTATCGTTGGATGGGTAGCCGAAGACCACACTCAAAAAATATCGGGAGAAGAGCCACCGAATCGTCATCAGGATGACTAGCACGATCAGACGGATGGGGAACTTCAAGGGCGATATCGATTGGAACGTCGTACCATTGCCGAAGTACAGCCAATTCCTCCTCGGTAATTTTAGAGGGACGATCCATATCCAGGGCCGAGCAGTCCAAGTCACCAGGCGCTGGATCCCTCCGAGGAACCCTCTGATGGTAGGTATCTTGTTCCACTTCAGAAGGGGTAGGGGTTGTGTCAAGGTCCTCTACGCTAAGGTTTCCCGAGCCCGAGGAAAGCTCTTTAGCAGGGGGAGATGAGGGATTAGCATGAGAGGAAGATGAAAGACGATCACCTGACATCCTAATACATTCAAAACAGGGGAAGAGAAGGAAATCAATCTGTGACCGAACTCACTATGCGGAAAAGAAAAAGGGGACATCCAGAAAAGCTACGACCTAAAGAACACCGGAAAGCGTCCTAAATAAAAGCATTCAAAAATAAATCTCTCCCTAAAAAAAAAAGAGAAAAGGAGGGGAAAAATGATCGGAAAAAACTTACTTGACTTCGGTGGATTGGAGAAGAAGCAGTGGAAATGTTGAAAGAAGCTCCGGGAAAACTGAGTCGAGCGAGTCACGGTCGAAGTAATCACAGGTAAAAGAGAATTTGTCAAACAAACTGCACAGTAAAATGCCTCGTCTTCTTATGGTTACAGAGTAAGACGCTTATAGCCGTCGGATCAGGAAAAAGAACCCCGGATGGATGACAAGTGTCAACTACAAAAGAGGACTACCAAAATCGAGATCAGTGAGCTATTAGAACACCCTTGCACGGTCGATTTTCTTCTACTTTTGGCGGGAACATGATAGATGATCAACAAGTGTCAGACTCAGAAAAAACCCTAACAAGGTGATTTGATGGGCATTTAAGAGACATGACGGTTGCGCGTCTCGAGAAAAAACCCTGGGAGGGGCAGTATAAAGGTTTTATTCCTCTACAAACCTTGGAATAAACCACCAATGGGATCATCGGCACACCATCTCTTTATAGTTCCCGGCATCAACTCACAAACTCGTTGTTACCGAGAACTAGGGGATAGATGTTGATGGTATTTTCGGGCACTATAGAATCTGGAACAACACGACAGGGCAAAATGGTAACTTTCTTCTCGGTCAAGATCATTAAGTACCGATCCGGTCACATGAGTACTGCAAACAGAGAGATACCGAGCACCCTTATCAGTAAACCGACCACCTTGGGTCAGCGGCAGAGCAATATACAGGTCGGCAGAAACATTCTCAATACAAAAAATCACTCGTGGACGACCACATTAAGAGCCGACCACATCACAGCCGACCCTACCGGAAACCGACCATATAGCGGGGCCCGCTCTAGAAAACAAGGTGTCCTACTCCTACTGGAAAGAGACCGAATATCCTGTTCTCATGGAAAAAGGAGTGGCAGATCCATGTCCTAAAACGGAATAAGAGAATCAGAGGTAGATTCTACCCAGAGTCCTTATGGGAAAAGGAAACCGACGCTACTAGGAATCATCTCAGACTAGGAAACCTTGTACAAATAGGAATCTGATTTCTTCATTATTATAAATAGGAGGGAAAAGTATGTGTAAGGGGCATCAGAATCAATATCAATCTCCTTGTGATTAGAATTGTAAAACACAAGAGATACGAGTTTCAGTAATAAGAGAGCAGTTCAGTTTGTATCCGTGGACGTAGGTGGGATCAAAATCCACCGAACCACGTTAAACCTCTTTGTCGATTGGCGTATTATCCACTTTTTCTGCTAAGTTTGCTTTTGGTTCCCCCATAAACCAAACAAATTCACTATTGAGGGAGGATTGCCTCGGGGTGATATTCCCATATTGCCCTGAGACCAAAATCAGCCGTCAACAAAGATTATTATTTATTTAATTATTATTTATTATTAACCTCTTATGATAAAATATTATTGATAAGTTAGTATGTAATATTAATGATGTGATATAATCATTGTACAATATAATTATTATTTTTTTCAATTTTGAGTTTTTACTTATAAATATCGACTAAAATGTATTAATTCAACCTAAGCAAAATCTCAGATAAATTGAAAAATCAAAATTAATTCTACTATATAACAATAGTATGACATTACCTAAGTAACAGCTTAAAAATATATTATCATACTGTTAAATAGTAAAAAAAAAAAAAAAAAAAAAAAAAAAAAAAAAAAAAAACTGAATAAATTATAGTTTTATGTAACAAACTCGTATATATATTATATGATTATGGTTGATGTTATCTATATGATTAATAACCTATTATCCAAAATATAAAGAACATTGATAGATATATAGAATGAGTATATAATTATAACTATATTGTGGGCTTGGGAACTGATCCTCGGCTGGCTGAGATTGGGCCACTTGGACCGGTGGTGGTTTCCAGGTTGGGCTGATTTTGAACTTCGGCCCTTTAGGCTTGCTAAAAGTTTATTAGCGTGGATTTTGGTGCAGTATTGCCCCTGCTTACTCACGCTTGGGCGGGTTAGTGATTTTCAAAGCCTCGGCAAGCCCAAGCTTTTGGCGAGCAGATATGGGTTTTGAGGTGATTTGGGCTGGGGTTGACCACTGGGTTCGTCCAAATCTTCATCCTGTTGGGCTGAGAATTAAAGTCTTGGCCCCTTGGGCTGCTGAAACTTTATTGTGGCTTTTGGTTGGTATCAGGTGTGTGAGTTTGCTCACGTTCGGCCTGATCTGTTGGCTGAAGTGCTTTAGCCTGGCCTTTGAGGTGTTTTGGGGCTGATCTGCATTTTGGGCCTGATCTGCGTTTGGGCCTGATCTAGAGTTTGTATTGATTAAAAAATTGGACCAAACTAATACGAATCAAATAATAATGATTATTTATTGAAAGAATACTCATTCAATATATCATTTTTGTTCTTTTCAGACATTACGAAATCACCTCATACAAATTTGAAATTTCTTCTCTCACCGTCGTAATTGTAGTTTCAGTGGATTCATTTTTGGTGTTTAAAGATGATTTGTAAAATTCTTTTCATCATTGTAAAATCCTTCTATATTATACATTCAAACTCGCTCATTCTCTCTCCAAATTTTTTGCCCCCTCCCTCTTCTCTTTATTTTCTTACCAATGTTTTTCCCTTAATTTTTGTTCTCTTTTATTTTTTCTTTAATTTTCTTTTATTTTATTTTACCTTTTTATTTCATTATTTTATTTCCTTATTATTTTATTTTATCGTAAATAATATTTTATTTAAATTTTTTATCTATTTATTTATTTATATTATTTATGTGTTTATTCTCTTAATTTATTTAATAAATCTAAAAATATCTTTTCAATCACACATGTTAAATAGTAAAAAAAAAATTGAATAAATTATAATTTTATTTAAAATAACTCTTATATATTATATAATTACTGGTTGATGGTATCATACCACTCATACAATAATAATATCAAAAAATTATTCTATATGATTAATAACCTATCATCCAAAATATAAATAATATCAATAGATATTTTTATATAATTATAATTTTTAACTTTCAGGATAAATGAGTACGTAGAAATTGTTGTAAATTCTTCAATTTTCATAGGGTATATATGTCTTTTGTGATGTAGGGGTGGTTACAATCCTTGTAGGGTTGCATCCCCACCCCAAGGGGTGTCCTTCTTTGGCACCCCTCCTTGCCTTATAAAAGGTTTTTCCCTCCACATTTGGAAGAGGTTGTTGAAAAAACAATAGACATAAATACAAAGTTACAGACATTTTGTTTTCTTTGTTTTGAGAGAGATCCACCATCTTCCTTGTTCAAATACTTGTCAAGGAGTGCACCTTGGACAAGAAGCATCCAAGTGATCCTGAGAGAACGTTGGCCATTCGGATCCGTAGAGCACCTGTGACGGGGCCAATAAGTTCTTAAGGACAGAGAACTTCTCGACTTGGAATTACAGTAATTTCTGGATTTCTTATTTGTCCTTTTATTAGTTTTGTGTTTAGGGTTTTGCATATAGATTTGGTTGTGATTGATCTGTTGTTTGCAAGTTATATTACTGTTTGATGACACAAATTGGACCACAATCTTAAGAACTTATTGGCCTAGTGTTATTAGATAGTAATTCGCATGTTAGGGTTTGTTTATTTTCTGAAAAATACGAACTGTGCATGAAAAACCCGTAGGGCGTTCGAACGCTCGACGAACGCGAAGGCAAAAATTTGAATTTTCATAAGAACGTTCGAACGCGTACTAAACGCAACTCGAACGCAAACTCTCTTCTGGAATCATTCCGTTCGAACGCGTTCTCGAACGCTATACGAACGTGAACTCTCTGGAATCATTCCGTTCGAACGCGTTATCAAACGCTACTCGAACGTGAACTCTCTGGAAACACATCGTTCGAACGCGTTATCAAACGCAACACGAACGCACACACACTGGACAGTCTCGTTCGAACGTAGATACGAACGCGACACTAACGAAATAGTCCTGTAATTCTTATAAACTGCAAACTTAATTAATATTAACTTGGTTAGTCATATACTGTAAACACATTAATCTTGGTATATAGATTTAAGTTATTATTAAGTTGTTCAATTATCACAAGAGCATACCATAGTGATAAAGTTGAATTGTTTGATTGTTGCATAATTGGTTGAGAATTTAAAGTGTAATAATACACAAGTAATTCCATCCAATCTTGATTGAATTAAATATATCTACATTTATTGTATATCACTTTGAACAAGATCATTCGTTGATCGTTGTGCAATTTGTCTTTCGTAGACTAAAGATCATTCGTTGATCTTGAGCAATTTGTCTTTCGTAGACTAATTGACCCTTGTTGATTTCCAGTTACAAATGGCTAGCGGAAATATCACGTACCGGTCTCTCATGGAGAAAAGCCGGAGAAATTTGGTGGGGCAAATTTCAAACAGTGGCAGAGCAAAATGCTGTTCTACCTGACAACTCTCCAGTTGGCTAAATTCCTCAAAGATCCTCCGGGTCCTGTGGAGGGTGAATCTGAAATGGCCAAGGAAGAGCGAGAACAGACTTGGATGTCTGGAGACTTCTTATGCAAGAACTACCTTTTGGGTGGTCTTGACAATACCCTGTACAATGTGTACCAAGGCATGACTTCTGCGAAGATTCTCTGGGAATCTCTCGAGAAGAAGTACAAAACCGAGGATGCCGGACAAAAGAAATTTGTCGTGGGTAGGTTCTTGGACTACAATATGGTAGATTCAAGGACGGTGATGTCTCAGTTGGGTGAACTGCAGTTGATCATTCATGAAATACTGGATGACGGTATGAAACTCTGTGAGACGTTTCAAGTTGCCGCCATAATTGAAAAGTTGCCTCCATCATGGAAGGACTTCAGGAGCTATCTGAAACACAAAAGAAGCAGATGAGCCTTGAAGACCTGAGTGTTCGATTGAGAATCGAGGAGGACAACAAGATGTCCGAGAAGGCCAGCTACAAGACTATGGAGTCTAAGGCCAACATCATTGAGGGTGTGAAGGGTAGCAAAAAGAGAAAGAACAGTGGAGCTGACTCTGGGAACAAGAAGTTCAAGGGAAAATGCTACAACTGTGGAAAGAGAGCGGTGCATATGTCAAAGGACTGCAGAACAAGAAGTCTCAGGACAAGGGCAAGAAAAAGAAAATGAGGCCCATGTCACTGAAGGCGAGCAGCTGACTGATGATATCTCAGAGATGGAACTATCAGCAGTGGTAACCGAAGCCAACATAGTTGGGAATCCGAGGGAATGGTGGGTAGACACTGGGGCTACTCGTCATATCTGTGCAGACAGTAAAATGTTTTCCATGTACCAGAAGGTCGATGGTGATCATCTGACAATGGGAAACTCGTCTACCTCTCAGGTGGTTGGACAAGGCACAGTGGTTCTGAAGATGACATCTGGAAAGGAGCTAACATTGAAAAATGTACTGCACGTTCCAGATATTCGAAAGAACTTGGTCTCGGGTTCTCTTCTTAGTAAGGCTGGGTTTAAGCTTGTATTTGTTTCTGACAAGTTTGTAATGACTAAGAATGATATGTATGTAGGAAAAGGATACCTAACTGAGGGCCTTTTCAAGCTAAATGTAATGACTGTTAACCGTGCTATTAATAAAGCTAGTTCGTCTGCTTATATTATTGTGTCACAAAATGTATGGCATGGGAGGTTAGGACATGTTAATTATGATACCATGCGTAAATTAATTAACATGGACCTTATACCTAAATTTGCAATTGATAGCCAACATAAGTGTGAAGCATGTGTTGAAGCAAAAATGCATCGAACATCATTTCATTCTGTTGAACGCAGTTCTGAACCGCTAGAACTTGTACATACTGATGTATGTGACATGAATATTGTGCAAACAAGAGGCGGTAAAAAGTACTTTGTCACTTTTATCGATGACAGCACAAGATTCTGTTATGTGTACTTGCTGAGAAGCAAAGCTGAAGCAATTGAGAGCTTCGTACACTATAAGAACGAAGTTGAAAACCAACTTGGCAAGAAAATCAAAAGAATCAGGAGTGATAGAGGTGGTGAATACGTTTCACCATTCGGTGAATATTGTTCTGTGCACGGAATTATTCACGAAACCACTGCTCCTTATTCTCCTCAACAGAACGGAATTGCAGAACGCAAAAACCGAACGTTGAAGGAAATGATGAACGCCATGTTGACAAGTTCGGGTTTACCCCAGAACTTGTGGGGGGAAGCTTTGCTTTCCGCGAACTACGTTCTTAACAAGCTTCCTCACAGAAGGTTGGACAAGACACCATATGAGTTGTGGAAAGGTTTCGTACCTTCCTACAAATACCTCAAAGTGTGGGGGTGTCTTGCCAAAGTAATGGTTCCTAAACCTAAGAAGGTTAGAATAGGACCCAAAACTGTTGATTGTATATTCATTGGATATGCTCGCAACAGTAGTGCGTATCGATTCTTGGTACACAAGTCGGAGATTCCTGACATCAATCCGGAAATGATAATTGAGTCAAGGAATGCGACATTTTTTGAAGAGACGTTTCCTTGTAAGGAAAGACAGCGCACAGTGTCTCTCAAAAGAACAATTGATACTGTCAAGGACAGTGATCAGTTGACCAAGAATCAGATCAACGTGTAAATGCTGAGACAATCGAGCCTAGACGTAGCAAAAGAGCTAGAACGTCTAAGTCGTTTGGTCCCGATTTTCTGACATACTTGTTAGAAAATGAGCCTCAAAGCTATAAAGAAGCTATGGCTTCTCCGGAGGCACCTCTTTGGAAAGAGGCTATAAACAGTGAGATTGATTCAATCCTACAGAACCATACTTGGGAGTTGGTTGATCTTCCGCCAGGTTGTAAGCCGCTGGGCTACAAATGGATATTCAAAAGGAAGATGAAAACGGATGGATCAATAGATAAGTATAAGGCGAGACTTGTCATAAAAGGTTATAGACAAAAGGAAGGCCTTGATTACTTTGACACCTATTCACCAGTGACTCGCATCACATCGATAAGAATGCTCATAGCCATAGCAGCTATATTTGGTCTTGAAATACATCAAATGGATGTAAAGACGGCATTCTTGAATGGTGAATTGGATGAAGAGATTTACATGGAACAACCAGAAGGGTTTAGTGTTCCTGGACAAGAACAGAAGGTGTGCAAACTTGTAAAATCCTTGTACGGATTAAAACAAGCACCGAAACAATGGCATGAGAAATTTGACAAAGAAATGTTGTCAAATGGGTTCAAAACCAATGAGTGTGATAAGTGTGTGTACACCAAATCAACTCAAAAAGGATATGTCATTGTGTGTCTCTATGTAGACGATATGCTGATAATTGGTAGTAATCATGAAATGATTCAGTCTACCAAAAACGTGTTATCCAGCAATTTGATATGAAAGATATGGGAATAGCTGATGTGATCCTAGGAATTAAAATTTCTAGGACATCAGACGGATATATATTATCACAGACTCATTATATTGAGAAGATACTCGATAAATATATCAAAGGGGATCTAAATGTGGCTAGAACCCCTGTAGACCTAACTCTTCATCTATCAAAGAATACTGGTTCAAGCATATCGCAATTAGAGTATTCGAGAATCATCGGAAGTCTGATGTATCTCACGAATTGCACACGACCTGATATCGCTCAAGCTGTGAATCAGCTTAGCAGATATACGAGCAATCCAGGACACAACCACTGGAAAGCCATAGTAAGAGTTTTGAGGTATCTGAGAGAAACTTCAAAATATGGGCTACATTACGAGAGATATCCTGCTGTACTAGAGGGTTACATCGATGCTAACTGGATATCTGATACGGTGGATTCCAAATCCACGAGTGGATTTGTTTTCACACTTGGTAATGCAGCCGTGTCATGGAAATCCTCGAGGCAAACGTGTATTGCCCGGTCTACTATGGAATCAGATTCATAGCGTTAGACAAAACAGCGGAAGAAGCAGAATGGCTTAGAAACTTCCTGGAGGATATTCCTAGTTGGCCCAAACCGGTGCCAGCGATTAGCATACATTGTGATAGCCAATCGGCATTGGGAGAGCCCAAAATACAATGTATAATGGTAAGTCTCGACACATACGTCGGAGACATAATACCATACGTCAACTGCTCTCAAGTGGCATAATAACGATCGATTATGTCAGGTCGAAGGAAAACCTAGCGGATCCACTAACTAAAGGTTTACCTCGAGAGCAAGTTGAGAAGTCATCGAGGGGAATGGGCTTGAAGCCTATATTCTAAGAATTGTCACTGTGGAAAGAAACCCAACCTAGTTGACTGGAGATCCCAAGATCTAGGTTCAAAAGGGACAACATAAACTTTGTGCAATTCAAAACGAGCACTGAAGAGTTTCGTACTCTTTCCCATTCCGATAATGACGCTGAGTGCTGTCTGTCATTGGTTAGGATAAGCTAAGGCTTTTAATGATCACTATATTAGGAGATGAGTCCTAATGGGGGTAAAGACAGATTACCTCTTCATAGTAGATCACCTATTTCAAGTAAGAAGTGAGGCCGCTTCCATGGGAACCTTTAAAGGGGGTTACCCTAAAGTGCTTGATGAATCCAGGACCGTTGTTCAGGGCCAAAATGAACACAACCGTAGAACGGGAAAATGGTCGAATTAAAGCTGTGTGTTGGCAATTGTCTTGGTTTACACCAACGGCAGAACAGTTCAAGACTATGGGTCACTGGTTTGCCAAGTAAATCCGATTGTCATTCACTAGGAAAGGTTCAAGGCGAAAGCTACCTATTTCGATGCAGCTTTAGCTCATGGTATCTCTCTCACGTGTCTGAATGAATAATTGAAGAATTGTGGGGGATTGTTGTAAATTCTTCAATTTTCATAGGGTATATATGTCTTTTGTGTGTAGGGGTGGTTACAATCCTTGGAGGGTTGCAACCCCACCCCAAGGGGTGCCCTTTTGGCACCCCTCCATGCCTTATTAAAGGCTTTTCCCTCAAATTGGAAAGTTGTTGAAAAAAACAATAGACATAAATACAAAGTTACAGACATTTTGTTTTCTTTTGTTTTTGAGAGAGATCCACCATCTTCCTAGTTCAAATACTTGTCAAGGAGTGCACCTTGGACAAGAAGCATCCAAGTTATCCTGGGAGAACGTTGGCAATTCGAATCCGTAGAGCACCTGTGACGGGGCCAATAAGTTCTTAAGGACAGAGAACTTCTCGACTTGGAATTACAGTAATTCTTTCTGGATTTCTTATTGTCCTTTTATTAGTTTTGTGTTTAGGGTTTTGCATATAGATTTGTTTGGGATTGATCTGTTGTTTGCAAGTTATATTACTGTTTGATGACACAAATGGACCACAGAAATTAATTTCATTCCTCATTACTGTGCCATCCTGTACCTTAACCCAATGATTCTTCGCTCATGCGTTACTATAAGCTCATATTCTTGAAGGTTTTGATACATTTATTGAGAAAAAAGAATTGCTGTTGTTTGGGATGTTGATATCACTGCCTTTTGTATTGTGAAATATAAAACCATTATTTTCCTTCTTTGTTTGTATTCTGTGGGTTTATGCATGAGTGGTAATTAATACGAGCAACTTCTGTTTCTTCTTCTCTTTGTAAACCAGAATTAGGCTCTGAGGGATTTGGCGACATGCTTTCTTGCATAAGAAACAAACAGAACATGCATTTTGTGGTATAAAAAGTGGTTAATAGCTTTAACACTAATATTCTTACAGTGCTTTTACAAAGGTCATAAAACTAATATATTCCTTCTTCTTATGTTTTCTTTACAGATTTTTCGTAACAATCTTAACAAGGTAATTGCTACTCTGGATATTAATTGCAATTTGTTTAATATCTTTAACTAATCCTGAAATTTTAAATCCTGGTTCAGTCTCTGAAAGTTTTTATATCACTTCACTGAAAGTGTTAACGAAACTTTAGTGGATGGTTGAAAACACCGTGTTAGGATCCATGGGTTAAAATAGGAAATAAGAAAAGGGTAAATAGATTATTTTAGTCATTAGGGTTTAGGTATAAATTAGAACATTTTATTTTGTTTAAGGCATGCTATCATTTGGTTGAATTTGGAATTGGGAATGGGGAGGGGAAACCCTAGGGAGGTTGCCAACACCTCAAGTTGAGCAGAGCTGTGAATTAATCTTCACCTTCAACTATCTTTGTTGTTTTCAGTTTCGTTTTATGAATTAAAATATAATTTAGTTTTTGTTTTTGGTGTAATTTGTTGTGGGTTTTCTTTGTGTTGGCAGAAGAAATGACGTCATTGTTTTGATAAATCACCTATTAATAAAAGAAATGACGTCATTGTTTTGCGAAATCACCATAGGACGAAGGAAAGAACGAAGAGAGGAAGGACGATGAAGCGAAGAGCGACGAAGGGCTTGAGACGATCGAATTAGCAGTCAGGACGAAAATGCGTGATGCAGTTGCTTCCACGATCGCAGCAGTTGGAACCATTTTTAACAAAATAGCTCTCAAAGGCTTTGGAGTGTTTGGTTAGCTTCCACTCGAACTATAGCTAACAATTGGAGATTTGTAGGTTTGTCTCGAACAAAACCCATCAATTGGTGCTTTCATTAAGAGATTATTCCATTATGGGGAAATCTAATGATAATACTATTTCTCAATTAGCTATCTTGAAACAGAAAATAAATGAAAGAGGAAAGATAATGGATGTAACTGCCGCAGCAGTAAAAGACACACTCAATATGCTTCAATCGTTGGTTTCGATGTTCAAATCTTGTGAAGGTTTGCTTCTCAGAAATTTTCCAACCACTATCCAATATCAAGAACTAACTTCAGGGAAAGAAAATCTGCCTGATAAGCCGATTCAAGTCCATGAAAGTAAGCATCCAAGAAACCATGATAACAACTACCGTGGAGAATTAAACAACACAGCGGAGGATGAAATCGCCGGACAGAAGAACACAGCTTCCATCACAAATAACGATTGCAGGCTCTCAAAACAGAAGTTCAATAGGCTGCTTCAAGAGGAAATAAGACACAAGGTTGAGACGGAAGAACACAAGAAGAAGGTTAAAATGAAGCTTCAAAGGCAGGAGCATGAAGTTTGTTTGAGGAAGGGCGAAATGTATAAAGCACATAAGACGTTTGATGAAATGACAGAGATGTTTTTGAAGCTTTCATTTTTCAAGAACTATAAAGACGTTGAGATTCTTGTAAAAAAGGTGTTGCATAAAGAAAGATTCAAAGAAAGTAAGATTGCTAGTGTACATCATCATGAAGATTTTGAAGATAAGATGGAAGAGGTGGATGGCATCTGCAAACCATTTATGGCGAAAATGTACCAGGGAGCTGGCGGTGATGCTGGTGAAATCATGGACGAGGATGGTCCTTGCGCTGGTACAGGAAGTAATTTTGGCCCCAAAATCAAAGAGTTGGTTCAAGATGCATCAATGTACAAGCTCAAGGCTGTGGAGTACAAAAAGAAAGTAAAAATGAAGGAAATTGGTGCAAGGCCTTCTCAATTGGATTTGGTAACACTCCAGCAACAGCCTCACTATCTACATGCCCTAGGTGAGTTTCAAAGGCATAAGCTTGAGAATTTCCTGAGAAAAAAAGAAATGGCGGTCGTACGAAAGCTGTTCGACGAAATACCGAAGAAGAATACATTTCAAAATTTGGGTTTTTTATGGATCCTTTGTTATATAAGCTCTCAAATTATTGAGTCATCGCCACATGTGGCGATTGTGGGGTTGTTGGGTGAATTGGTTGACAAGCTTTACTATAAAAGCTCATCTACACCAAGAGAGAAAGCCCGATCAAATGAAGACTCAAATAAGCATATTTTTATTTTTTTATTTCTTAGATTGTAATCCTTAAGACTGTAATTTGTGCGCTTGTGCCCCTTGGAGGCTTATTCACTTCATCAAACACCCCTCGCTGGGACTTTATCTCGGGAGGTTTGAACCTTACACGCTCTTCTTCCTTCACGCATAAAAATTGCGCAAACAGTTTTTTAGCGACCAAGTGGGAGACTTGGTGTAAAGAGTGGAGATGCCTCCGAAAAGAAACTCTCAAACTAGCTTGAATGCGGAGGAAGGAGGACTGGAGCAAACCAACCAGCCCCACGTTCTAGCCATAGTCAGTCATTTCGAGGGTCTGACCGATGCTAGTCGATACGAACCTATAAGAGAGCTCAGCCCTAACGCGGTACGTGCGTGTTCGGTGAATTCACGCAGGATGTTGTCGAACAAGTTAGGCTTCAAAATACGCATTTCATTGATAAATTCATATCAACTAGCAATTCACATTATGAAAATATGGCCAAACATCTAAGCTCGTTGAATGAATTAATGGCCAAATGTGTAAATAGCGGGACGGCGCTGCCGTGGACCACGCCCCTCCCTGCACCAAGCAGTCAGGAGACTGGTCCTAGTACTGTTCCTCCGTAAGGGATTAGCATCCCTACGGTTCTTAGGGGGAGAATAAGTCATGGGGGCAATGGCCCATAATTAGGGCCATATGTGCACCAAGGACCGAATATAACACAAAATGAAGTGGTGTTGCCTTAAAGCATCCAAGCTTCTCAGGGGCAGAATCCTGACTGTGTCCCACTCTTAAGAGGACCACAGCCGCCGCCCATGGCAGTGTCATTTAATGGCCACGATATGTTAAGGGAACAAATGACCGAGATCCTTTAAAACCAATTCGGTCTAGGCAAACCGCCAATTCGACCAAGATATCAGAAGCCGTATCCTGATTGGATCGATGTGGCTTATCCATGGCCTCGAAACTACAAGATACCAGATTTTTCCCTAATTATGGGATCTGGGGAAGTTTCTACCATGGAACACATATGGCGATTTACCCTTCAGTGTGGGGAAGTCAATGATTTTCACAAATTGAGGTTGTTTCACGGCTCATTGTTAGGAGTAGCTTTCTCATGGTATGTCAGTCTGCCGGCCAATTCGGTAGAAAGTTGGCAGCAAATGGAACAAGTGTTACATGCATAATTTTACAATGCCGAATCTGAAGTAGCTTTGGCCGATTTAGCAAATCTAAGACAATCACCAGGAGAGTGGGCCGGGACATTCTTACAGCGGTTTAAGGTAGCCCGAGGCCGATGTTATGTGCATTTTCCCGAAAAAGAATTTGTGAGGATCGCTCAAGGTTTCCTCAATCTCAATCTAAAAAAGAAATTCCAGGATCGTGAATTTTGGGACCTTCCCCAACTCACCATTAGTGTGGTGCGTTTTGAACGGTTATTACGAGAAGATGAGCAAATGAAAAATTTGAGCAGTGGGACGTATCATAGAAACATTGATTACGAAATGGGCGAAGTAGACGTCGAATTGGTCGATTTATGTTTGGCCGAATTGGTTAAGGGAAAGCCTTACATTTCTAAGACGTGGGCGGAGCCCCAAGCCAATGAAAAGAACGATAAAAAAATAGAAACTTCTCTTTTGATATCACTAAAGTTGATGTTATATTCGACCAGTTGTATAAAGATAAACAAATTAGTTTGAGCGACCAACATACGTTGCCAACAACCGAGAAAATCGGTAGTAAAAAATATTGTAAGTGGCACAATGCATGGTCTCATACAACTAATAATTGTCTTGTTTTTCGAAATATTTTACAGGATGCCATAGAATCTGGGCAAATTACTTTCGAAAAAAAGATGGTAATGGATAACAATCCTATTCCAAAATCGGTGGAATTGAATATGATCAACCTAGACCTTGCCAATACCAAGATAGATCTGCAGAAGGTCAAATTGGTTATATACGAAGGGCAGCACCATCATCGTCCAAGCGCTCTGGAAAGGATTAAGGCACATTCAGAGCATGGAGACCAGTAGAATATTTGTATTCGATCCAAAAATAATATAGATTGGATGAGGGGGTTAGAAGAGACGTGTGAAAGGCCCGTAAAGAAAAAGTCAGCAGCATGGCAGCCACGGACTTTCGCCCCAAGATTTTATGGGGAGAATTCAAATTTCATCCAGAATGTAAGGACGTTTAGGCCAAAAATTCATCGGCCCAATATATGGCATTCATACCGAAGGCCACTTTCAGGACAGCGTCTAGGCATGAACTATTTCCTTATGGACGAAATGACGAGGACGCAGTTCAGGCGATATCAAAGAAACTATGGTCGTATGATGCGCCAATAAGGTGAATCAAGGGCCACTACGGGCCGTAACTCCTACATCATGAAGAAACCAGAAGCAAACAAAAAAGGGAGCGACAACAAAAAAAGGAATTGTGACGAACAGCAATGAACGCACTAAGTTCGACAGGCGAAAGCGGGACGAGACAGAAAACGAAGATCCTCATATCGTCATTCAGTTCGGTAGTATGCCACCAGTTGTGGCCAACCATTACTTGTTACCCTGAAAATTCAAGGGGGAGTACAGCAGAGAAGCCGGAACAAGCGAAGATGTCTATGAGGGCGACGAGATTGAATTTGCAGTGTTCTCGATAACAGATAGGGAGGCTTCGGATGAGGAAATGACCGACATAGAAGAAGAAATAGACATCAGAACCAAAGCAAGGAAAAAGGGAATTTCATAAAATCGGCTTCTCAAAGAATTGTATGAGGCCGGCAATCCTACAGTCGGGACATTGGGAGAAGATTTGGGACGATATCCATTCCTCGTTTTGTATGAGACACTTAAGATAAGACAGACCATCACCAGAGCCGAAAAACGGAGATGGGCCGTCAATAACGTCTCTCATGATGCACCGGCCATATTGTCACCTTATGGATGGGACATAGAAGAAAAACCGCTCCAAGCTAACAATGAGGGTAATCAAGCAATGGAGATAGAACTGTCAGGAAAGGTGATATTCCCAAAGCCGCCACCACAAATGACAAAGCATCTACGGCCATTGTACGTAAGAGCAAAGGCTAATGGGATACCTATCACCAATGTTTTGATTGAAAATGGGGCGGCCATCAATGCAATACCAGTGAGGATGCTAGGACGTTTGGCAAAGTAAGAAGAAGATCTCCTCCATACAGAAGTAGTGTTTACCGGCTTTAATGGGGGGCGACGACGGCCAAAGGGGTTATTTCGTTGGACCTGCAAGTGGGAAGTACTACGAAAATAATAGTGTTTTTCATCGTAGATGGGCCGACAACATATAATATGCTCCTAGGACGAGACTGGATACACGACGGCCGATGTATCCCTTCATCCCTCCATCAATGCCTAGTTTTCTGGAACCAGAGGGACGAGGTGGAGATAGTGTATGCCGACAACAAGCCTTTCGCTGCATAGACAAATTCGGCTGAATACTTCAGAGTTTTGAATGAAGGGGAAAGCCCAACCATTGTGGCTCAAAATGACGAGCCTTATCCCGTGGGACTGCTGAATGATTTGTTCGCACAAATGAGACCAACCAAAGCGGTTTTTAGAGAGCCAACGCACAACAATTTAAATGAAGAAAAAACAGAATAAGGACCAAGCCGCCCTTGCGGCCTCCAAGGCCAATTTAATGGTCTATGTAGCATAACGAAGAAATGAGGCCGAATCACAGGCCGTGATTTCAGCCTTAAGAGGCAAATTGCTGGCGCTTCAGATGGAGGGCAAGATAAGAGAATTATGTGGAATGGACTGCTTGATAGAAAGAGGTGAATCAATGGAAGAAGAATAATACGCTCTGAATGGACGACGAAAGACAAGTATCTCAATAGGACAAGATGCGTTGGACGAGGTAAATTTGGGGAGCGAGTATGATAGACGCATCACTTACATCAGTGAGGAACTGGAGTCCCAGGTACGTGAAAAACTAATTTGTTTACTACGAGAGTACAAAGATTGTTTTGCATGGGACTAAAACGAGATGTCTGGTTTAGATAGGACATTGGTGGAACATAGGCTACCAATCATGACAAGCCATATGCCTCATAAGCAGCCTCTCCGGAGGTTTGCGTCTAATGTCATGCCTGATATTAAGAAAGAAGTTGAACGCTTTTTAGAGGTGAAATTCATTAGAACGACCAGATATGTGGAATGGTTGTCAAATATCGTCCCAGTCAGGAAAAAGAATGGAAAAATAAGGATCTGTATAAACTTCAGGAATTTAAACTTAGCGACACCAAAAGATCAGTACCCAATACCGACAGCAGATTCCCTAGTGGACTCCACGGCGGGGTACCAAGTCTACTCTTTTATGGATGGGTATGCAGGTTATAATCAGATTTACATCACTGAAAACGATGTACACAAAACAGCCTTTAGGTGCCTAGGCTCTCTAGAGTGTTATGAATGGGTAGTGATGTCGTTCGGCCTGAAAAATGCTAGTGCTACTTATCATCGGGCAATGAATTTGATCTTTCATGACATGATCGGTGAATTTATAGAAGTATATGTAGATGATATAGTGGCTAAGTCTGTGAGCATGGAAGAACATTTTAGCCAGTTAGCAACGGTCTTTGAGCGAATGAGAAAGTTTAAATTAAAATTAAACCCTGCCAAATGTGCTTTCGGGGTAAGCGCAAGAAATTTCCTAGGTTTTCTAGTACACCAAAGGGGAATCGAGATTGACGCCAATAAATCCCGGGCGATCACCGAAGCTATACCACCCCGAAATAAGAAAGAGTTACATAGGTTCCTGGGGCAAATCAAATTCTTGAGATGATTTATTTCCAATTGTGTAAGGAAAACAAAAGTGTTCTCTTCCTTATTGAGGTTAAAGGACAAAGATGAATTCGTCTGGATCGAAGAACATCAACAAGCTTTTGACAGCCTAAAGAAATACTCATCACAGCCGCCGGTGATGGTACCTCCAGTGCCAGGAAGACCAATGAAATTGTACATATCGGCCGAAGAACAGTCCATAGCCGGGATGATTGTGCAAAATGACGACATGAACGTTGAGAAAGCCATTTATTATATCAGTAGACAATTGCTGAATTATGAATGTAATTATTCTCTAATGGAGAAATTATGTTTGGCTTTATATTTCACATGTCCTAAATTATGAGCCTACCTTAGGCCGAACATAGTGTATTTAAGCACGAGAATTAATGTAATAAAGTACATGTTTTCTCGTCCTATCTTGCATCAAAGAGTTAGGTATTGGTCACTGTCACTTTTAGAATTCGATATACAGCATGAGCCCCAAAGGGCCGTTAAAAATCAAGCTTTGTCCGATTTTTTGGCCGATCACCCATGTTTGAGCACTATTAGAGAAATAGAAATGGATCTGGATGAATGCAATCTGAAACCATGGACGATGTATTTCGGCGGATCCAGCACAATAAAAAGAGCTGGAATAAGGATTGTCTTAGTCAGCCGGTTAGGAGAATCATTTCAGTTCTTAATCAAGTTGAACAAATATTGCACTAATAACCAGGCCGAATACGAAGCCTTGATACTTGGGTTGGAGATGCTCCTCAACATGGGGGTGACCCATGTATCCATTAAGGGGGATTCGTAACTAGTAATCCAACAAGTGATAGGAACCTTTAAGTGCCAAAGCCCATCAGTTATGACATTATTGGATGTGGCTAAAGAGTTGGTAGAGCGATTTGATCATGCTGAGTTGGAACACGTTCCAAGGGCGAAGAACGAATTGGCCAATAGTTTAGCCCAAACAGCTTCTGGGTATAAGCAGACAAATATAGGTGGGATATATAGGGGCGAGGAGATCAAGCCGGCCCTAATAAGACAAATTAGGCAAGCGAATGTCATAGCCATCGAGGCCAAAGAGGAGGACGACTGGCGAGGCGAAATCAAGACGTTTCTAAAACAGCCCGAATGAGGGAAGGATCGAAGGCTAAAGCTTAAAGCCCTGAACTACGTAGTCTCAGAAGACGTGCTATATAAAAAACAACAAGATGGATTGTTGTTAAAATGTGTAGGGCCATCTGAATCTAAAACTATCATGGCCGAAGTACTTGAAGGTGTTTGTGGGGCTCACCAAGCATGAATAAAGATGAGATGGTTGATTATACAGAGTGGCTATTATTGGCCGAAGATGGGAGAATCGTGCATCTCGTATGCCAAAGGATGCATTGCTTTTAAGAAGCACATACCTATTCAAAGGGCACAAGCGACCGAGATGATCCTACTCATTAAACCGTGGCCGTTTATGGGATGGGCGATAGACTTGATAGGGAAGATTTACCCAGCATCAAGCAAGAGGCATACTTTCATCATTGTCGCTACCGATTTTTTTACCAAATGGGTGGAAGCTATCCGAGTTGTGTAAATCTCCCAAGAACAAATCATCAAGTTCATAAAAGAGCATATAATTCACCGATTTGGTATGCCATAAACAATAATGGCGGACCATTGCACCTCATTAAATGGTGAAATGGTGAAAGGTTTCCTGGCTGAATATAGAATCCGGTTGGTGAACACTACCCCTTATTACCCTCAGTCAAACGGTAGGGTTGATCCGGAAGATGGTGACAGACAATGCTAGACGATGGGATGAATATTTGAGTCAGGCTTTATGAGCCTATAGGACGTCACCACGAACAAGTACTTCAGTGACGCCGTTTCAGTTAGTGTATGGTCACGAAGCTGTGCTCCCAGTAGAAATGAATATCGAGTCCACCAGGGTAATGTTACAAGAAAAGATGACAAATGAAGACTACGACGAGACAATGATCCAGAATTTGTTGGAATTGGACGACATCAGACGTGATGTGCTAAATCTTCTAGAAGCACAAAAGAGAAAAATAGCCAAGGAATATAATCTCAGAGTAATGGCTAAATCGTTCAGGAAAGGGCGAATTAGTGTGGAAAACTATATTGCCACTTGGTTCTAAGGACCCGGCGTATGACAAATGGTCACCGAACTGGGAAGGACCGTTCATGGTGAAAAATGTGTTACCAAACGGAGCATATCATTTGTAAAACTTGAACGGAAGAGTGCATGCAAGAGCAATAAATGGCAAGTACTTAAAGAGATATATGCCATCTCTGTGGGAGCATGAAAATGTACAAAATTCACTGGAACAATAATGTAAACGTCTTAAAAATACAAGGAATATACGATATAACGTCTTACAAAAAATCATTAATTTGGTACAAAGACCGTCGAAAATCCTCGGGCAACTCCTTAATGGCCGAAAGCGTCTCCCTCCTCAGGCGTCATTCGTCCTATATCTCCAAACCCACCGCATCCAAATTGGCCAAGCTTTTCTCAACATTTATACGGGCCAAACCTTCATACTCTATCATAGACTTGTCCATCTCCGCTACTTGAGTAGCAATGGTCCTTCTCTTAGCCTTTCTTCTCATACGGCTTTCCTCAAAGAGACACGGAATCTCTTGTAACTGTCACTCCAGGTCCAGGAAGACCGAATCCTCGGTCATCATCTCTTCTGTAGTCTCCCTCAAGGCCTGATGAAGGGCGTCAAGAGAGCCGCGGAGCGTTTATTTCCTCGTTATAAAGGAGCGAAGACCAACCCTCTGGCTGTGCATATTGTGATACCGAGAGAGAAGGGCTGTTATGCCGCCTTGCATTTCTTGGAGGAAAAGCCGATCATCAACCGATATGGGCAAGGCAGGGAGGGCCAATATCCGGCTTAATTCGGAGGAGTTTTTTTCAAATTGAAGCATGTTCTCTGGCCGAGCGGCCTAACTAACATCTAGTGCAGCGAAGGAAGCGTATTGACCAAGAACCTTCCGAAGGCCCTCCAGGTCTGTACTGGTGTTGACCAAAGGCGAAGGAGGCCGAAAAGAAATAGAGTACAATAGCCCAAAGCGGTCCAAGATGCTCTGGATCGAGTGCAGAAACGGGTCGGATGCTTGTACACGAATTCTAGAATTAGCAAGATGAACTATGACCATGAACTAAAGGAAATAGGGAGAAAGATTTACCATCCCAGAACCAGAATTGGAAGGTGGATCCACCAATGCCTCAAATGCCTCAGCTTGTGGCTGCGCCAATTCTGGCCGAGATGAAGGATCTGAGGATGATGGATGTTAGGGGACAAGATGAGAGATTCAGCCCGAGGGGGAGATGATTGTTCAGAAGTGACTGACACTGGGACTGTTGGAACAAGAGTTGCGGAAGAAGTAATCATGAGAGCCAGGAGGGATGGCTGTTCAGGCACAAGAGAATCCACTAGAGAAGGAGAGGGCGAAGGAGCAGAAGATGGCGGCTGCGCAAAGGCCGAAATCTAGGGCGCAGAAGTACTTGGAGATACTGCTTCTGACGTTGAGCGTTGCGGCTCAGTAGTAGGCCGAACATCTGCAAGAGAATCAGGATCGGCTCCGACTGCACCTCCATCTCCTGGTAATTACTCCATGATGGGACCCTCGACCGCTTCATCCTCATCAGAGAGAAACTAAACGACCGGTATTTCTACAGGTCCTACCTCCTCGCCTCCGTCTGTAGGAGATTCGGCTCTCAGAGTGCATCATTTCGGGTATTACGGAAGGCAACTCAATCCTAAGCGCATGCACGAAATACACGATTATGATTTTAGAATACATCAAACTCATAGGCAAAAGAAGACGAGTCTCAAACTCATACCTTAGAGCGACGGACGAGCGGCACGTCTGAATCAGAACTACGACGGGGGGAAGGCTTTTTCCTTTTAGCGAGCTTTATTTTCTTGGGCTTGGACGCCTCAGCTGCTTTCTTCGACCCCGTCGGCTCAGAAGACTTGGGAGACAAAGGAATGGAAGAAACGACTCTCGCGGAAGGTAAAGAGAAAAATCGTTCGCGAGCAGATGGCCAAAAATGATCAAAAGAAGAATGAACAGACGTGCAATAAGTAAAAGAAGTAATAATAAAAGAAGAGATCAAAGATCGCGTTTCCTTCAAGGAAACCTCAACTTCAGAGACCGAAAAAACCTTAAAACGGTCTGACGAAGCAAAATACGTGTGAAAGAAAGAAAGAGGCCACTCTTGAACGAGACCGAATTGACGGGCAACGAAGTTGGATGAATACACCTCCACTCCGGCCTTGCCATTGGCCCATTCAAGATGTCATGAATCAGGTCGCGACTGCATAAAAATTTACGCCATATGTGAAAACATGATTCGTCCTCTTCCGAAAGAGAAATATCGTGAACGAAGGATGGACTATTCGACACAGAGAAAGGGAAAAATGAGGGAACCCGATGAATAGTATAGATGTACTTAAAAATAGCTCGAGCACCGAAAGAAGTTGGCCGCAATTGAGCAAAAAGAAGACCGGCACAAAGATAAGGATGAGTTGAATTAATTGTGCCAAAGACAGAGAAATAGGCTCTCAACTAGTGTTGAACAAGCCACAGGGGACCGGAGGCAATAGGTGATGCCCCCGACCGAAGTTGTTTCTGGAGGACGGCCAATCCTCGATATATGGCGGCCAGTAAAAAGGAGGCCAGGTCTAAGTGATGGCCGTGGGCAAGGTCAGAAGAGATAAGAAGATAGGCCGCTACAGGTTTTTGGCTAGGTGCACAAATGATGTATTTGCACAGCCAATAATGAAGAAAGGCAGTTCGCTCTAACATCGAGACCGCACCGGCCGCCTTTGAAAATGTGCGAATGAAAGAATAGGACGAAGAAGAAGAAGAGTCCATTGTTGGAGGAGGGAAATGAAAAGTTGTGGAGGCTGAAATGGTCGCTCCAAGAGGGTCCAGTCCAGTAAGAGTACCAATATCACGAAGGGTAATAGTGAAGGACCCGACCGGAAAAATGAATACATTGTATTCAGAAGACCAAAAAAGCAAAGAAATATGAAACAAGTTACGGTCAAAAAAGGGCAAAGCTGTTGAAAGCTCGATGAAACGAAGAAGGTGATGTTTTCTAAAAAGGCTCGAGTATCCGCATCCAACATAATACGTTGAAACCAGGCTTTAAATACAGTATCGGGTTTAGGCCAGGTGCGAATTGGATTGAATTGAGCAAGATGAGAGATGTTAAGTGGCTCAAAAAATGGAAGGGCAGAAGAAGAGGGGAACTGTTGAGCCAACAGAGCCGTTGCAATAGCGTCATCTTCAGTGAAGATGGGGCCAAGAGCGCACTGGCCGAAATCCTCATCAAGATTGTGAAGGCCGAAGATGCCAACAGAAGGAGATTCCAGCGCCATCTTATAATCGGTGAAGGTTGATGCGCTAGTTTTGAGAGCAGAAGATGAAGAAGCCATTGATAATAGAAGGCCGAGAATGCGATAAAGTAATTTTGCAAAAGAAGTCGAGGGTAAAGTGAAAACCAGAGTGGGATGAATCCTTATGTAACAAACGAAAAGTTTAACATGAGAAAAGTGTCGCAATACGGGTCATCGAGAAGTGAAAGCGGCGGGAAAACGGAAAAGAATGAAAGGTTGCCCTAGACAGATGTTCGAATGTAAATCGCAGCTAGAGTGGCGTGCGACAGCAGGGAACACAGAAGTGATGTAAAGCTCTTAAATGGGCCTCATGATGAAACATATAGGGAAAGGCCTCGCATTTACTGTAAAAATGATGGGTTCGTGTAGGGCTCTAAAATGCAGCTCGACAGATTACAGAGTGAAGAGTTCCGCCCCAGGTATCTACCTAGCTCGACTTTATGGCATCGGCCTCCAACGGATCGGCCAAACCTTAGAATCTTAGCATCGACCTCCAAGATCGGCCAAGAACAGATGTCAATGCTACATTCTCCAGAAGTGTCACCCAGGTTAGCTCCATTATTATCACGTGGTAGAGGAAAAGACGAAAGTTGATACGACAGAGCCATCAGTTGGTAGGTTCATTTTTCGATAAAACCCAGACCTAGGGAAGAGCAGCCATCAACCAACCAAGTATCACATGGAAAATAGTGCATATTGAGAGCATATAAAAGAGAGGTTTAAGGGAGTAGCTGGTAAAATTCCTCATTGGGTAGGCGAAAGAAGAAGGAACAAAAGGAGCAGGCCAAAGCCAGGTAGAAGAAAAGGTCGGGAGAAGCAGAACAGAGTTGGGAAAAAGGAAAGACCTGCATGGAACATAGGCCGTCAGGAGCGAAAGCTTCCTTTCAGTAAAGTGTAAAATGGAATGTAAAAGGATTCACTAACGGCCATCCATACGGCGTAAGGTGTAAAATGAAATGTAATGTTGTGGATGTGCTGCGTCCATTAGTGACGGTTGTCCATGGTTCTCGGTGTGGAAGATACTGCATCCTCTGATTGCGGATGGGTTACACCCGTTGACAACAGACGACCATCTTCCCTGGTATGGAGGATGCAGCACCCAACCTCACAGATTCTCTGGACTGAGGGATTGGTTGGCCAGGTGATGGGCTGGTCGAGGGTGAAAAGTAGTGACCATGTAAGTTTCTATCACTCCAATTTATACATCTTTTCGCTGGAAGACTGAAAAGATTTACCTCAATCTTCACTTCCGGCTCAATCAAGGTAAATTTGGGGGACAACTGTTGGTAGAAGAAATGACGTCATTATTTTGAGAAATCACCTATTGACAAAAGAAATGACGTCATTGTTTTGCGAAATCACCCTAGAATGAAGGAAAGAACGAAGAGAGGAAGGATGATAAAGCCAAGAGCGACGAAGGGCTTGAGACGACCGAATTAGCAGTCAGGATGAAAATACGTGATGCAGTTGCTTCCACGATCGCAGCAGTTGGACGGTTTTCCCTTCACAACCGAGCAATTGAGACGCGCAGCTAAACGGTTATAGACACGATCCAGTAACTGCCCGGAGAAACTGGAACTAACCAAAACAGTTGACAAGCTTTACTATAAAAGCTCATCTACACCAAGAGAGAAAGCTCGATCAAATGAAACTCAAATGAGAATATTTTTAATTTTTATTTCTTAGATTGTAATCTTTAGGGCTGTAATTTGTGCGCTTGTGCCCCTTGTAGGCTTATTCACTTAATCAAACACCCATCGCTGGGACTTTATCTCGGGAGGTTAGAAACTTGAACGCTTTTCTTCCTTCACTCATAAAAATTGCGCAAACACTTTGTGAATTTGAGGGTTCCATCAATTGGTATCAAAGCAGTTGTTCCTTGGATCTGTGGTGATAGTTGTTCATTGAGGGCAGAAGAAGAAAGAGTTGCAGTGCAATTTACGTGAGAAAGTAAGAAGAAGAAGCCTCCGAAAAAAAAAAAAGCTGCAATCAAAGGGAAAAAAAAAAAACAGCAGTGACTCACAAAAATTCATCACCATCGTAAAAAAAAAAAAAAAAGAAACCCTGACCTTAACACTGCCGCCACTCACCAACCACTACCACCATAGCCACGTCACCGTCGATCGTGACCTCCAAGTGAAGCAGAAGTCACCGGTGATCCAAACCCTACTGTTCCTGTCACTAGACACCGCCGCCAGCAGCCGTGATAAGCAGCAAGTTCGCAACACCGTCGCCTCTTAGCCACTTTTCGACGTCGGCCAAGCACACAAAAATATCCCCTTTACGTCGGCGATCAAATCAATACCGCCCTAGAAGCCAAAGCCATCGGAAAACGCCAGAAGCAGCTACCCATTGTCGCGGTTTTCTTCATGTTGATCCGTCTACGATCGGAATCTGACGACGCCGCTACCACCAACGTGCTCAGCACGTTCTACTCTATCAGATCCGACCACCCCTTTTCATTTCCGACCACCGGCAGGTTATTTACAATTAGACCCATAAAGTTTCTATTTTTTGCAATTTAGCCCAAAGAGTTTCAATTTCTTCTATTTAGCCTCTGATATTATTTTTTGCTTCATTTCAACTTTTAGCCTATTGTTTTGTTGAAAAAAAAAAGAAACATAAAGAAAAAAATGAAGAGTGTTGGGAGTTCGCATGAATTGAGTTGCATACGACAAGATGGTTCTCTTTGTGACTATATTTATAGGTTTGATTGTTTTTTTTTGGGAAAAGTTACATGTATATTCCAAAAGAATGATTTGTACAAGTGTACAAGGGGCATCCCCCAGGAAAGAACAAAAACAATGAACCAAAGTTCAAACACCATGTATATGTTCAAGTACAAAACCAAAACAAACAACAAAAACAAACACATAGTGAACTACCCAGCAGGATCAAGAAACAAACCAAGCAGCCCAATTTGCTACATCAAGCTGAAAACATCAAGCGATCAATCGAAGATACGGCCCATTACAGGCCCGTCATCACAAGCACAGAGAAACTCCCGGACATGCACATAGGTTTGATTGTTTACCGGTGCTTTCACACGCGTATAATGCAAGCACATGTATCGTTCAAGTAGTATAAAAAGTATCGATCTCACGAGCACTTAATACCTAGTTATTAATTTTATGAGGCCAAATGATTACTGGTATTTAATGGATTGTTTGTTTGATTGGGATGGTGACTTTAAACTTTTAAAAATTAAAGCAAGTAAATAAAATTTGCGTGAAAGTAGATTGGAGAAAATACAAATTTATAAAACTATCCAGGGTTGTGAATCCTTCCAATATTATTTAAAGATGAAGTGGTTATCTTACATTTGGGTAATATATTGATTTGCTAACCTGGAACACGAAATTATGTGAAAGCCTCTTCCGATGGTCAATTATAAATACCCAGTGTAACCTAATTAATCATATTTCTATGTCAATTAAGTTATCTGAATTCATTAAGATTAAGTACCAATTATGGCTACCCCCGCCCGACAGGTATATTCCTATCATGTAAGAAAATCTATTAAAGGGTTATCTATCCTCAAGGAAGATCATGGCTATTGAGTCTAAGGTCTTAAACCTAAAATCTCTTTTCCAAGTTCATTTTAAGTTTACCGAATCAATCTTATTAATGGCCAGTTAACAAGACGCATTAAGACTAAAGCTCAATAAATAAATCTTTATATTACCCAAACCATAATCTAACCCCTTATAAACCGGTGATATTGGAATTCATCACAACCCCAGATAACGGACTTAGTTACGACACATATCTAAGGCTAACAAAAGCTTAAATAAAATAAAAGAAATAAAGTAAATGCTGAAAATTAAATAAATTAAATACTGGAAATTAAAAGTACAAATAAAGAAAATGTTGGGGTTAGAGGATCCACTTTTCATATTTCAAAATTAGAAATCTCTCTTATTCTCAATATTTACCGATTAATTAACCAGACCATAAATGTGGTGATATCATTTGTCCAAAGTCCAACCGACCATATAGACGGTAACAAAATCATATAAACCGACCATATAGGCGGTATCAAGATTAGCACATAAACCGACCATATAGGCGGTAAATAAGGTGTGAACCTAAACCGGCCATATAGGCGAAAACTAATTAATCCAAATTTTAATTAAAATAAGGGAGATTAATCTAATTTATTATATTAAAAGTCTTACCTCTTCACCCCAGCCGAATAAGATTACCCGCTCATGCTGAAAATGAAAACACACAAAATTTATTAATTAGATAAAAGAAAATACAAGAAAACTTAAAGTAGTACACAAGACACTTTCCTTTAGGATTACATGGAGAAATTCCTCCAAAGAAAGCATGAAAAAATTACAAAGTTAAGCTTGGTATTTATAGGAAAATCTAAAGGCTTCCACCAATTTCTCCACAAATTGCTCCACCAATACCTTCACCAAACATGGCACCAAATATGGCATCAAACATGGCACCAAACATGCAAACTTGTTTGGTGGAAGTTTGACAATTTTTATTTTTATTTTATATTTTAAAAATGACTATAATAATTACACAAAATACACTGAATTTTTCATCAAAGGTTTGAGATGGCTTAAAGAATTTGAGGGTGATTGATCTTGATGCGGTCAAAAAAATTACTTAATCCGATGAAGTATTATGAATAATCTGTATTATTTATAACGTGTTGCTTAAGTGCTCAACTACCACACTTCATATTGTGGAACTCTCTAAGTTTCGGTTTATCCATCACGAAATTCAATTTCGTGTCCATAATTCACCCACTCATGAATTATGACGACCACATATAATCTCGCTAAACTATACAAGTCGGGGTCATTGCATACATATAATCCCTCCGCCACAGGTTATCCATATTATACTTGGGATATAGATAAGAACGTCAAATCCCTATGGTATAATATAGTCTGCTTTCAAATTTATAATATATAAATAACACTCGGAACTTACTTCCGAAGTTATACCACGGCCATGGATTTACTAGATCGTAAACACGTGTAGGATACATATGCCATGTACACATGACTGATGGATTCTATCTTGATACGCACTGGATATCATGAGCATCAGTCCACACCCGACGAACAGGCAGATGTCTAATCTAAAACGATTGATGACGTGACTACCATCAAAGTATGGAGGATAACTCATATATCCACTGTATTATCTCAAGTCGAAGGATCACTAAGCTCGCTCAACTTTATAAGATTCCTATTGATGTTGGTGTACCATATATTAGGAAATCTTTAGTGAGTCATTCAGTATTTATCAAATAAACACTAACATATCTATACGAGTCTCCCGAGACTTGTAGTTTATTGAGATAAACCATCAGACCAAGTCATGATATACGACGTGTACTAGTCTCATCGAATTTTACTAATTGACCCGTGTTAGCAAATCTTGACCATGAACATTATTTAAGGATATACAACTTATAGTGACGCTTCCCAATGTTAATTACAAACTACGTTGTAACTGCGCACTAAGTTGTAAAACCTATAGTATTTGTCTAATATATACGTATCACTAAATCAGATTTAATTTCAATCTAATCATAATTAGATATCTAATCGTAATTAGATCGAATATGTGTATAAAAGACAATAGGTGCTACCATTAAAAAGTAATATTATGGAAAAAATGAATTGTTCGTATTTATGAATCATACATAAATACGATCCGGATTGGCATTCTGAGCACCAACTCTAACACCATACCACTAGTGTCCCTTCAAGCGACATCCCAAACATATTTTGAACTCATCAGTAACACATATTGTTGGAAATGCACTTTTGGGTCTCAATTTTCATTGCACTTGGCCATATCGGGCATTTTGAACTCGAATGGAAACTATTTCTTAAATTCCATAACATTGTAATTAATAAGGTTTTCATGTTTACCTTTCATCTTTTGGGTAATCGCAGGAGCGAAGTAGGGTTTATCACTATGTCTATGACATCAGAGGCTACTACACTTTTGGACTTGCATTTCGTAGAAAGTAGGAATAGCCCCGGAGGGATTAACTAGGGAATAAAGAAGTCTACACATAGTATGAGACACTGGGAATGGTTTAAGGTCGTATTATACCCCTCACAAGGTCCGACCTTAAATCTGTTTGGGTTTGGAATTGTGTCTTACTATGCCAGAATAATATTTACGCTCAAAGGAGGTATCTTCACATCTTGTAATGCAATTTCACACACAAAAGAAATTTAAAGACATACGAGTTGCGCAATTATGAATAAGCAAAATAAGTAAATATACTTATATAGTCACCACAATTTTATGAAGGGTGAAGGTCCTTTTTTAGTATTTAAGATGAGGTTGAAAAAAGAATCAAATAATGTGATTATCAATCTGCATCGTTAGTTATAATTCGATACATATTCGATCGGATATATATCCTTAGATATATGTCCAGTCAGACATAATCAGTACTTATTATACCCATCATTCCAGTAACTGAAGATCTGCACACTCGATACATGTCCGATGACGAGTGAAAAATATATCACTATTTACCGCACATTTAACATAATATTTTGTATAGTTTCTCGGGTTTTATGAATATTTTGATGCGTTTTGTGTTATTTTGTAGGTAAATAAAGTTTTGGGACTCAATGGAATAAAATCAGGGCTAAAACAGCAAAAGATGGGCAAAAGGGCAAAATTATCATTTCCGCATCGCGACTCGTAGCGGTTACTATGCTACCGACACTCGTCATCGCCACATCATTGCCATATCAACATCTGCATCATCATGACATCAACACAATAATTCACTCTGTCGACACGCGTCATTACTTGCGTAAGTATGACGTCGGTGTCGTGAAGCACAAGCCTTCACGCGTCGTGATGCTGAGCCAATAATTTTTGCCGACAACCACATGTCATCATCTCGTCAAACCGCGTACACGCGTCAAGAATCAACAACGGGTCGTGACATGCAAAGCCAAATTTTGTCTATAAATTGAGGTCGAATTCATTTGAAATTTTCATACTTTCCTGAGGTTCCTAACAGAAGATTAAGGACTGTATCTTATTTGTTTAGTTTTATTTATTTTAATTATGTATTTTTATTTCTATTAGTAATAGTAGTTTATTTACTTTATATTTCTTTTATGTTTCGTGGTTAATTTCTGCTGGGAAAATGGTGAAACTTTTATTACGATAATTTAGATTATTTCCCTTAAATTATAATATATATAAATTATCTTAAAACCTAACTTAACTGCATACAGCCTTTATGGTCAATTGAGGTCTAATTAGCCAGCCTAACAAAGGCCAAGACGCCAAGTATCCGAGACCACTCACAGTTTCGCCATCGTATGGCAACATAAATTGTGGGTTTATATACTCGTAATCAATTTGAGTTAGAATTGGAATAGATGAAATCGAAATGAATTGGAAACGAAATGTTGAATCGTAATCGGGATAAATTATTTATGTAACTGTATGAATCATAATCGAAATCAAGTAGTACTCTCATTAATGTAGTTATTTTGTCTAATAGTCATAATGAATTATTAACAAATTATAAAAATACTCATAATTAAAATTACATTTTAATTCATTAATTATTTTTTTTTATTAATTTATCATGAATTATTAATTTGATGTTAACTATTAATTATTAATCGATAAATAATTTTTATTAATTAATAATATTTTTATTAATTATTTATTACTAATAAATAAATATTTAATTAGTAATAAATTATAATTTTATTTTAACATTTATAATAAAATCTGAACCTTAAGGTTACGATTCCACATTAAGTAGAACTGTCTTCCAGTTAAACCGGAACCAGATGGAACTATAACCTTACGGTTCCATCTGGTTCGATTCCTATTCGGTTTTTATTCCGAACCAAAATCTTGGCTGGGTCTACTCATTCACATCTCTCATGGGAATGAAAATATTATTTCTCATTTCTCGTTCCTAATTTGAGCGAGACCCATCAATTTGATTCTCATTTTTTTTTTGAATTGTTGGAAATTCCGCCGCCAACCACCTATTTCAGGCTTAAGAGGAGTAGGTAAAACCTCCAACTATAATAGGCTCTTACAAGAAACGTACTCCCTGGATTCGAACTCAAAATCTTAAGATGAGATCAAGAATCCTACACAATCAAGACACTCTCCTTAAAGACTTATTCTCATTTCCTAAACCATTTAAATAAATAAACACCACTTATCACTCCCATTTCCTATTTCCATTCCTCACTACATAAAGTAAACACAACGTAACATTTTAGTTACTTTTAATTGTCTTACCTGAACCAGAAGATTGGTACGTATGCACCAATAATTGGCAACTTGTGGTATCCAAGGCAGCTTAAAAGTAGAGGTGTGAATTTTATTCCGGATCCAAATTCTCAGATCCGAAAAAATCTAAATTTATAATACGGATCTAAATTAATTTAAAATATTTCATAATGATTCGGATTCATATTCAAGTAAATCCGAAACCCGGATATAAAATTAAAAAAATGATAAAGTATTGTTTTTATTTAAGATTTTATTATAATTTTATATTTAGATTTTGATTATTTTAGATAAATTTTGAATTGTAAATGTTATTTTAGATATTAAATTGCTATTATTTAGTAATGGATGCTATTTTTTATTTCAATTATTTAAAATTAAATAATTGGAAAATAAAAAATGAAAATACAGATTTTTTTAAGGATCTAGATATTCGAAAATCCGCAATAATAATACTCGTATATGGATCCATATAAAAATATAAGAATCCGTATGCCGATTCAGATCCATAGAACTTAATACGAATCCGGATCCAAATCCGTATTTTACCATCCATACTTAAAAGTATGTTAAATAAGAGCAATTCTTTAAAATAAAAAAAAAAAAAAAAAAAAAAAAAAAAAAACTATATCAAATCAACTATTCACATTCTTATTTGCTTACCTATATGGTAAATTAAAGATTAGGAAAATAAAACTTAATTCTAAAAGACTCTTCAAATAAAAACATGTTTATATTTAATCAAAAAATTTCCTCCATCAAATTTAATCACCCTACATTTTCAATAATTTAACAACTGTCTAATTTTTTACCTCCAACAATTTAATTACCCTCTAATTTATCTTTTGAATCAATTTTTTTCAAATTTTTACAATTTATATTATTTATTACCCACATTATTTATCATTCCACTGAATCAAAACTAATTAAATTTTATTCTCCATCCTATTAATTTCCTTTATGGTTAACAATTTAATTCAGTAAATTGATATGAATTAATTTGATCCATTTTGATCAAATCCACTAAAAATGAGGAAAATCGAAATGATAAAAATTAGTTAAAATTTGTATTGAAATGTATATGAGTTTGATATTATTTATAGGTATAAAAAGGAGTTGTCGAGAATTATAATTACTGCTTACATTATTTTAATAATTATTATATTAATAACTCTTAACTCCAATACCACCACACAAAAAAATGAGAAATAAAATATTATATAATATATTTGAAGAGAAAAAAGTTATTCGATATTGAAAAATGATAATATAATTTTAATTCGAATAATTGATGTTTCTTTTAGAATAAATTTTTATGATGTAGTAACCATTTAAATACAAAATAATTTTTATATATATATATATATATATATATATATATATATATATATATATATATATATATATATATATATATATATAATTAATCTAGAGTGAAACAAATTATAAAAAACTTAACAGAAAAAAGTGCCGGTAGTCGAAAAATGAGAAACAATTCTGAATTCGTGGTTGCCACGGTCAAAATTCAAAACAAGCTTGTACACGCATAGATTTTTCCATCTACTAACTAAAACCATAATCTAAGCTTCACGCTGCACTAGGGGTGTCAAAACGAATCAACGAATCGAATTCGTATCGAATCCTAAACGAATCGAATCAAAATGTGATGAATTCGTATTCGATTAGTTTATTAAACGAATCTTAATATCAGGATTCGTATTCGATTCGTTTATTAAACGAATCGAATACGAATATTCGTTTATTCGTTTAGTCAATAATATTATTTAATAAAATAATCTACCACACTTGATTTACATTAATTGTTCATAAATATATACATATGAAATATGTAATTAATATATTATATGTAATTAATATATTTACTAAAATTATCTCACAAAATATTGAAAATATTACTTTTTCTATGATAATTAACTATAATTTCTCGAATCTTAATGAAAATTAACAATAACTATTAAATAAAAATAATAAAACGAATCCTAAACGAATAAACGAATCAATGAGCTTAAATTCGTATTCGATTCGTTTAATAAACGAATCGAATCGAATTGACCCATTTATTAAACGAATCCATTTTTACAAACCCGTATTCGCTTTAAAGCGAATCGAATCGAACGAATAAACGAATCATGACCCAAATTGCCACCCTTACGCTGCACGGGCAAGCTTTAAAGTGCTGGCTAAGCCACTGTCACCTAGATTCGAATTCCGGTGACAAGTTGCTCCTCAACCACTTTTAAACTATGACCAAGAATGTGATAAGAGAGAGATCTCGTGGAATTTGATTATAAAATATCAGTTGACGGTTGGTTTTTATTCCAAGGGTAAATCGATAAACTCACTTATCGAATAATCCTCTATCAACTATGTATTTGTTTGGTTTGGGGACCAAATACAAACTGAACAAAAAGATGAGAAAACACACAGAATAGACAGAGGGTTTAACGTGGTTCGGCGAAATAAATTCAACCTACATCTACGAGCACAAGGGAAAAGAAAACATTTATAACGTGATCGAGTATGACCACCTGCCTATCTCTCGAGCTCGTCTGACCGACCCCTTACAAGCTCACTCTTACACTTAAGCTTTTTACTCTCTATTACAAGTGAAGAATGTAATAGAATTTGCCAACCCTTTACAATAAATTCTCGATCCTTTTTATATACTAGGGCAAGTTCTACTATTACATCAATCTCATGACATCAGTCACATGAATCTATCATTGATGCCATGACTCTCTTCCCCAACTGCTCTGCCAAAAGTAGTCATGCCACCTGGCATCTCTATAAACCAAGTTACTATTGGCCACTTCTACACGCTAACTCCAGTTTGTAATCTATCATCTCTCATATGATTGCGTATGCTAGAAGATAAGTCGGTGACCTGCTCCGGTCATATCTAACCTATTTGGAAGGTGCAAGTCCCCATATAGAGCTTATGTCATCTTGACTTGATCATATGACTAACACCCTGACCCAACCAACTGGGACGGACTACTGGAACAACTGTCAGCCTACAATATTTTGCTCTTCTGAACATCTTTCCTACTCGGATCATGATATTCTCTAAGTACCACATTGGGTCGGACATCAAGTGCAATCCATTGTTGACCTCTTCGGTGGGCCGGATGCCTCAGCTTCTTGGGTCTGGGCCCCTCAGGCTTGGAAATGGAACTCTCATTTACATCATTCTCGAGATTCGGACTAATGAAAAACATCATCAACATATGTGAATGTTTGGCCACAAGGGAATGTTCCCTCATTGTGAGTAACCCGACCCATAAGAGATAAACTCTGACCCCATGCCAACAAAGATAATAAGATCTCGGTGGGACGTAACCTGACCCCGAGCCAAAAGTGAGTGTTTGGCGACAAGGAAATGTTCCCTCATTGTGCCATTATTTATTAATAGGGTCTCGATAGAACGCAATCCAGACCCGAGCTGAAAAATGAACGTTTGCATACCCAAGGCCACAATGGGATAGCCGTAGCAACATGGGCATTCTCCTTCCCCGAGGTCGGCATATCCGATGATACAAAATGGGATATCTGTAACCATGTGGGCATTTTATCTCCCTGTGTTCGGCATACCCGATGATACATAATGAGATATATCCGCAACCACATAGGCATTTTCCATCCCCGTGTTCGGCGTACCCGATGATACAGAATAGGATATCCGCAACCATGAGCGCATTTTCTCTCCCCGTGTTCGGCGTACCCGATGATACATAATGAGATATCCACAACCACGAATGCATTTCCCTTCTTGTGTTCGGTGTACCTAATGATACATAATGGAATATCCACAACCATGAGGGCATTTCCCTCCCTCTGTCCAGCATACACGATGATACATAATTGGATGTCCACAACCACATGGGCATTTCCCTCCCCGAGTTCGATGTACTCGATGATACAAAATGGGATATCCGCAACCACGGGGCATTCTCCTTCCCCGTGTTCGGCATACCCGATGATACACAATGGGATATCAGTAACCATAAGGGCATTCTCCCTCTCAGTGTTCGACATACCCAAGCCATCAAACTAATAAGGTCTCAGACCCGAGCCAATCAAACTACTAAGGCATTGACGGTACTAAAATAGACCTGAGTCAATCAAACTACTAAGGCCTCAGCGGGACTAAAGTAGACCCTAGCCAATCAAACTTCTACGGCCTTGACGGTACTAAAATAGATCCGAGCTAATCAAACTTGTACCACATCCTAGCCAATCAAACTTCTACAGCCTCGGCGGTACAAAAGTAGACCCGATACAATAATCTCAAATAATAAACAAACATGGATAAATAAGTTTTTATCTGAGAATTGAGAGTTTTACTCATTTTATTGGGATCTATGCCCATCTTACAACTCTTTGTGGGTCATTTTAAGTGAGGCTATATTGAAAATATCTCATCAGCATCTCAGCATTCCAAGTACCCGTCCTCATAACAGTCGCTAACAGTGCTGGTCACCCTTCGTAGCCACTTGGTCTATGTACTCATTCAGATTGCCTTTTTTACCAAGTCTTTCATTTGTTCATGTAGGTCTCTATATCTTTCTGTGGTGTGTCCTCTCAGATTATGGTGCATACAATAAGCTTTTCCATCTCTTTTATCAATGGGAAACTTCATCTAGTAGGGCTCAGCACCAGATCTCTATCTTGGATTTCCCCAATAATTTGAGACAAAGGTCTGTTCAAGGGGGTGTAACTGTCTCTCTAGTAATATGAATGACCCAGCCATGCGACATTCTCTCATGTACTTGATTATTATAAGGTATTGGCTTGAACTCCTTTTGTCTCGAGACCGATATCCTTACATTTCTGCCTAAATCTCTGCTAACAATCTTACCTGAGCACTTTGGTCCTCTGAGTGCTCCATCCTCGGGCAATCTTCTCATTTTCCTATATTAGCATAAACTTCCTTGGGTGGGACCAAAATCTCCCGACAATAAAAGCTCTCTTAAAACTTTCCAAGGCCTCCGGGGATTCGTACGCCCCGACTGTTAGGATTTATATCCTAAAGCATCATGTATTGTAAATGGAATTGATTATTGTAATAATAAAAATGCATTATTCATTTTATCAAGTTGTTTGATTTATATTGCATATTGTCCAATTGTCTTGTTTACCTTGATTACTCTTGTACCTTTAGACTTAGTATGTTGATGCACAAGAGTGATTTAAGTCTAAAATTAGTAATCTAAATAGTCCATAGAGAACGAAGAAGGAGGGTACTTTGTTGTGGTTTATCTATAGCTGCGGTCCATTCTATACTTGTATGACGATCTTGATCCGGGATCGTTCATGTAGTGACATGGGAATAGAGGCACCTTATATGATAAGATCATATAGGACTGGACTCGGATAAATATGAATTTCTTTTAATATCCGTTAACCGAAAAAATTCATTTTATCTAATAGATGGTTATATATGGATTCGATCTGAATCCTGAGTGTACTACGAACTCCTGCATGACATGTTATGTCCTTTAATTTACTATGGTGAGGTTGGTGTTGCATTCCCAACCAATAGATACGTATTTTGGTGATATGATTTGGTATGTAGTTGGGAACGTTTTACATAGATATAGAATTCACTCATTCTTACGAAAAGCGATGAATATCTCTTTTAAGAGTTGATTCGGGACTTGAATAATTTGAGCGCTCAACTTTTCTATTACGAATAGAAAGTATTTTATATTCATAATTGTTATGAATTAATTGTTCATTATAGAATTAATGGTGCTTAAGAGACAAAATATTTAGAGGGGTTTTAACGGACTTATGACCCGGCTCTATTTATGAGATATTCGTAAAGGGCTAATCTATATGTAATGACTATATCGATGGACACCGAAAATATTCGATTTATTTAATCCATCTACGGTAACAGGATTTCAACTTCGAGTTTTTAGTGGAATAACGCGGAGTTAATAATTCATAATATTTGATTAAAGAGTTTAATTAATATTTCGAAATTATTGGAGCTCAGAACCGTAGGTCTATTTGGTCCCCGTGCTACCTCGATTAACTGTAGCAAACCTAATATAACTAGATTGTCTAATTATATGCTCACATTATGTTTATTTATATATTATTAATAAGATTAATAATATTTATTGCCACAAATGAAAACTATGTTAAATTAGTTTAACTTAATGTTTTCTAGAATTCTTTGATTATGAGATAATCAAGTTAGTAATAATTATGAGATTATTACTACAATATAATTGAAGGTAATAAATCATTATTAATATATTGATTTTTCTTTACCATTGGAGACAAAGTCATATGGCTTACCATGTCATCCAAGCAATTATGTCTATTATGTGGCTTGGATACACCTAATAGATTTGTCATTAGCTAATGCATTTTATGCTTTGGTATGGCCTCCACATTCATGTGTTTGCCATTGAAAGAAAGCATTGAATGCTTAATGACAAAACCATTGTCTTTAGCTTAACATTTGTTATGCTTTGGTATGACATTCACATTTTTGTGTTGGCCATTGCAAGAAAGCATTAGATGCTTAATGACAAGGTTAGTTGGCTTGTGTAAGAAATATAATCTCTACCATTTCTCTCACTTCCTAAGGTTAACACTTTGCATTCATTCACACAATTTTTGTGAGAAAAATTTGAGAAAAAAGAGAGAAGAACTTCAAATATTCACAAGTGTTGTGAGAGTATTTGAAATTCCAAAATGCCAACCACCATTGTGACATCCTAAATCTCTAAATAGTTTAGAGGTTTAATCTTGATGAGTGAAGCCCACACTTTGGTTTGTTGGTTTCGAGTCATATTTCGGAAGATCGAGTGGTTGATCTAAGTGTTGGATACCAAAATATTGATCTTAGCTCCTACAACAAAGGGAGAAGGCAAATAAAATTTTGAAGATCCATACCGGACCCGGTGCTACCATAAGCAACTTCCGCCGTACTAAGGAAAGCCGTTTCCTACAATTGGCATCAAGAGCTTAAGGTTGAAAGTTTTCTTAACCCTTTCTCTTTTTAAGTTTAAGTTTTAATAATTTATATTAGATATAAATTATTATTGCATGTTGTGATGAGTAGGCACAATTAGATTCATGAGATGAATGGTTTTTAATGTTCATGTGATGAATGTTTACTTTGATTCATGTGATGAATGTATTACGTTAATCGTTAATTTTTCCGGCTCTTATTTTTAGTATTGGAAATGTAAGACCATAAGGTCATATTCTTTCAAGTGTTATAAGTTCATTTCTTTTGTAATAAGTCAATTTTGGAACTCAATTTGTAACTTGGAGGAGCCGATGCCACAAAGGACTCATTATGAACCTATTCCGCGAAGAACCCAACAACATACCATGGAGCAAGATTTGAAGACCAATGGATGCCTTGGATTTTGTACTAATTAGATTAGTATTTTTTTTAAAAAAAATAAAATAAGAGCCCAATTAATGTAATTTATGTATGTATGTGAACTTCATTCCGTTACGAGTCCGTAGAAAAAAAAGGGACCAAAATGGACTTCGGAAGCTCCCGAACGGAGTAAATGAAGTTTTTTTTTGACACCAGACCGATTTCGTTCGAATGCCCGTCAAATGAAACTCAAACGTTTTGCTACTGCCTGGAAAATGTTGAACGCTCGAAAATGTAACACAAACATTTTCAGCCCGACCTGAGCATATATATGTGTTTTAAATTGTTTATTAACATGCAATATAGCATAGGGTGCCTACTCTTGCATTTTCACATACCATAACATGTAGACATGCATGATATTCAAGTTATAAAATATGATTTTATGTAAATTTAAAAGTTAAATTAGAATATAAGATACATGTAAACGAATTAATAATATTAATTAGTTTAAAGTTAAAAATTACGAATTCAAGTTTAAGAACAATGGACATTATGATTACATTATTTTCCTTGTATATCGGATGGAAACCCGTATATAAATTTCATAGCCACTTCCGAATGGACGGTAATTTGGTTTGCACTCGGGATACAATTCCACATACCTTTGGAGTAAATAACGTACTTTTATATATTAAATGATTTAATGACATATAGTCCATTAGTTGAATTCTAAAATTTTAAAACCTATAAGTGAATTAATATTTTAATTATTAAAATTAATTAGATCACTTAAGAAACTTGATTAAATTAGTTTAATTAAGTTAATGGTTAGTAGAGACTAATAAATATTAGTGAATAAAATTTTAAGTGTTAAAATTGGTTGGATCACTAATAATCCACTAGTATTAATAAAGATATGTTTTAGCCGATCATAATCTTAATACATTAGAAACTAGTGAGATAGAAACATTAAACTTCAAAATAGTGAGTGGGAGAGGGATATACCAAAATATATCCCGCGATCTCCATTGTTATCCATAAACGTGGGATTCAATAGGCACCTCGAGACGACTTTGCTTTTGTCCCCCTACGGATGGTGTCCTTATTGGGTCAATATCAAGTTTGGATTCCGAAAGGATAGGAACTCTAGATGTATTTGGTGATTTGACCTACCCTATGGTGACACTTCACTAGTTAAGTCCAAGGGTTGCGAAATAATGGGTCACACTCACAAAGAAATGTTAAGTTGTTAATCAAAACTTCCTTGATCAAAATAATGGTATTTAATTAATATAGGAATAAGAGTTATTTCAGATATATTAGTCAATTGAGAATGTCTCAATCTATCATGCGAATACTTGACCTACCCTACGGCAGCACTTATTTGTGGGATGATAGATAATCATGGAATAGTAATTCTTTTAGGTTTCTAATTCATTATACATTGATCATGTATCATGTTTAATTTTATGCCTAAATGTTTGACATTTTAATATGCGACGAATGAATGTTGAATGCACGTTTATTATTTTTTCAGCCATGGCATCTCCAATAATCTCCATTATCAAACAACAAGAAAAATTAACCAGGAATAATTATGTTAAATGGAAAAGTGACATGAATGCTATCTTGGTCTATGAAGACCTTAAATTTGTCCTAATTGAGGAATGTCCTCCTGAGCCAGCACCTAATGCTGGCAGAGCTGTACGTAATGCCTATAATAATTGGATTAAAGCTGATGAGAAAGCCCATAGCTATTTGATAGAATCCATGTCTTAGGTTCTTGCTGCAGAGCATGAGCCTATGGCGACAACATCAATGATTATGCAGTCATTACAGAACATGTTTGGGCAACCTTCAGACCGGCAACAACATGAGGCAATTGCCTCTATATAAGCGCTAGAATGAAGGAAGGCACATCAGTCCGAGACTATGTGTTAAAGATGATGGCTCATCTTAATATGCTGAAACCATGGTACATGTATTATTGCCAAAGCCAGGTGACAATGATCATGGAAACCCTTCGAAGAGTTTCCTGCAGTTTAAGAGCAACTGTTCTATGAACAAGTTGACTTTCACATTGACTGAACTGCTGAAAGAGCTCACCAATTATGAGTCTGTTATGAACGGTCCTCGTAGGCCCAATGCGAGGCAAATGTTTCCGAATCTTCTAAATCTGCAAAGAAGAAGAAGAAAGGTAATTGGAAGGTAAAGGCAAAATAATGAAAAAGAAGAACAATAAACGTCCAAAAGAAACCAATGCCAAAGGAAAATGTTTCCATTGTGAACAACAAGGGCATTGGAAAAGTAATTGTCCTAAATACCTTGCGAGCTTAAAGATAAGAAGAATACATGTAAATATGATTTACTTGTAATTGAGTCTCTTTTGGTGGAGGATGATAAATCCATATGGATTGTTGATTCTGGTGCTACTAACCATGTTTGTTGTTATTTGCAGCTATTTGACTCATGGAGGAACCTTACTGAAGGTAGCTTTACCATAAGAGTTAGGACAGATGATACTCTTTCAGCAAGAGCAGTAGGAGTTTCAATTTGAATTTAATAAAAGTTATTTATGTTTGAATGGTGTGCTATATATTCCTGATTTTCGCAGGAATTTGATTTCTGTAACAAAACTTATGGAATGTGATTTTTCTGTTTCGTTTAATAATAAGTCAGTTATTATTAGTAGAAATAGATTAAATATATGCACGGGAAACTCTGAAAATAATCTATATGTATTAAGGTCGTTAATGCATGAATCACTGCTTAATACTGAAATATTTAAGATTGAAAGATCTAAAACTAAACGGCAAAAGATTTCTCATGATGATACCTATTTATGGCACCATAGACTTGGTCACATTAACCTTGACCAGATAGATAGACTAATTAAGAACGGAGTTTTAAATCAGTTAAAACTTGGTACTTTACCTGTCTGCGAATCCTTTCTAAAAGGCAAAATGACCAAGAGACTTTTTACTGGAAAAAGAGATAAGAGCTTAAGAAACTCTTGAGCTAATACATTCAGATGTTTGCGGACCGATGAATGTAAAAGCCCGAGGTGGTTTTGAATACTTCATCACTTTCATTGACGATTATTCCAGATATGGGTATGTTTACCTAATACAGCATAAGTCAGATACATTTGAAAAGTTCAAAGAGTATCGCGTTGAGGTTGAAAACCAATTAGGTAAAAGCATCAAAATTCTACGATCAGATCGTGGAGGAGAATACCTTGATAGATATTTTGAGGAATTCTTAGTCGAGCATGGAATTGTTTCACAACTTACTGCACCTGGAACACCACACAACAAAATGGTGTTGCGAAAGAGAAGGAGAAATCGAACCCTACTAGACATGATAAGATCAATGTTTAGTTATAGCACTCTACCTAGTTCATTCTGGGGGTATGCATTGCAAACTGCTATGTATATCCTGAATGTAGTTCCTTCTAAGTCTGTTTCTAGACTCCCTTAGAGTTGTGGAATGGTCGTAAAGCTAGTTTGAGACATTTCCGCATATGGGGGTGTCCGGCACATATGCTAAAGAACAAGACTACTAATTTGGAACCACATTCACATGTGCCTATTTGTAGGTTATCATAAGGAAACTAGAGGTGGATTCTTTTTAGTCCATAAGATAATAAAGTATTTGTGTCGACAAATGATACATTTTTGAGGAGGACTATATGAGAGAGTTCAAACCTCGAAGTAAAGTGTTATTGAGGAGTTACTTGCTGGTACGACCAGTACATCATTGTCAAATGTTGACAAAGACATAACCACCTTCTACATCTGAAAGTCGGATGCAAGTTTATCAGGATACCATACCACCTAGGCATAGTGGGAGGGTTGTAAGACAACCTGAACGCTATCTAGGAAGGAATGGTGAGGTGCAAGTTGTGTATCTTGTGATGGTATAGATGATCCATTGACCTATCGTAGTGCAATGGATGATACTGATAAAGAAGAATGGCTCAAAGCCATGAACCTTGAGATGGAGTCCATGTACTCTAACTCAGTCTAGGAACTTGTAGACCAACCTAATGGAGTAAAACCCATAGGTTGTAAGTGGATCTACAAGAGAAAAAAAGGAACAGATGGGAAAGTACAGACTTTCAAGGCTAGGCTAGTAGCAAATGGTTTATACCCAAAAAGAGGGAGTTGACTATGAAGAAACTTTCTCGCCAGTAGCCATGCTTAAATCCATTAGGATGTCTTCTTTCCATTGCCGCATATTATGACTATGAGATTTGGCAAATGGATGTCAAGACTGCATTCTTGAATGGTAATCTTGATGAGAGTATCTATATGGTACAACGAGAAGGGTTCATTACCCAAGGTCAAGAGCAAAAAGTTTGCAAGTTGCAAAGGTCCATTTATGGATTTAAGCAAGCATCTAGATCTTGGAACATAAGGTTTGATACTACGATCAAGTCTTATAACTTTGAGCAGAACATTGATGAGCCTTGTGTCGACAAGCGCATCATTGATGGGAATGTGGTTTTCCTTGTGTTATACGTTGATGATATTTTACTCATTGGGAATGATGTAAAGATATTATCAGACGTGAAAATCTGGCTAGCTACCAATTCCAAATGAAAGATTTGGGAGAGACAAGTTATGTACTTGGGATTCAGATCATTTGGGATCGCAAGAAACGACTGTTGCAATGTCTCAAGCAACCTATATCGACAAGATTTTTGTGCGATTTGGTATCAGAATTCCAAGAAAAGTAATTTACCTTTCAGACATGGGATTCATTTATCTAAGGAACAGACTCCTAAGACACCTCAAGGAATTGAGGAGATGAGACATATACCATATGCTTCTGCAGTTGGAAGTCTTATGTATGCTATGTTATGCACGAGACCGGACATCTGTTTTGCAGTGGGAGTAGTTAGTAGGTTTCAATCCAACCCATGATTAGATCATTGGGTAGCGGTGAAACATATTCTCAAGTATCTTTGGAGAACTAGAAATTATATGCTAGTATATACAAGTCATGATATGATTCTGAGAGGATATACTGACTCTGATTTTCAGACGGATGTCGATTCTAGGAAATAAACATCTGGATCAGTATTCACCCTAGGTGGTGAGGCTATAGTATGGATGAGCATTAAGTAATCTTGTATTGTTGACTCCACCATGGAGGCTGAATATGTAGCAGCTTGTGAAGCAGCTAAGGAAGCAGTCTGGCTCCGTAAGCTCTTGGCAGATCTGGAAGTTATTCCAGATATGGATAAACCACTCACACTTTATTGCAATAATAATGGTGCAGTGGCGAACTCCAAAGAACCAAGAAGCCACAAGATGGGTAAGCATATTAAGAGGAAATATCACCTCATCAAGGAGATAGTGCAGAGAGAAGATGTCGCTGTCACGCAGAATCCATCCGCAGACAACCTAGCTGATCCGTTTACAAAGACCTTATCGGCTAAAGTATTTGAAGGTTACCTAAATGGTTTAGGATTACATGACATGTCCCATTTTCTCTAGTCCAAGTGGGAGATTGTTGGGAGTTATGTCATAGAGCTTCATGTATTGTAAATGGAATTGATTATTGTAATAATAATAAATGCATTATTCATTTTATCAAAGTTGTTTGATTTATATTGCATATTTTCCAATTGTCTTGTTTACCTTGATTACTCTTGTACCTTTAGACTTAGCGTATGTTTAATGCACAAAAGGATTTAAGTCTAAAATTAGTAATCTAAATAGTCCATGGAGAGCGAACAAGGAGGTTACTTTGTTTGTGGTTTATCTATAGTTGCGGTCTATTCTATACTTGTATGACGATCTTGATCTAGGATCGTTCATGTAGTGATATGGGAATAGAGGCACCTTATATGATAAGATCATATAGGAATGGACTCGGATAAATATGGATTTCTTTTAATATCAGTTAACCGAAGAAATTCATTTTATCTAATAGATGGTCATATATGGATTCGATCTTAATCCTAAGTGTACTACGAACTCCTGCATGACAGGTTATGTCCTTTGATTTACTACGGTGAGGTTGATGTTGCATTCCCAGCCAATAGCTACGTATTTTGGGGATATGATTTGGTATGTAGCTGGGAATATTTTACATAGCTATGGAATCACTCATTCTTACGAAAAGCAGATGAATATCTATTTTAAGAGTTGATTCGAGACTTGAAGAATTTGAGCGCTCAACTTTTCTATTACGAATAGAAAATATTTTATATTCATAATTGTTATGAATTAATTGTTCATTATAGAATTAATGGTGCTTAAGAGACAAATATTTAGAGGGGTTTTAACGGACTTATGACCCGGCTCTATTTATGAGATATTCGTAAAGGGCTAATTCTATGTAATGACTATATCGATGGACACCGAAAATATTCGATTTATTTAATCCATCTACGGTAACAGGATTTCAACTTCGAGTTTTTAGTGGAATAACGCGAAGTTAATAATTCATAATATTTGATTAAAGAGTTTAATTAATATTTCGGAATTATTGGAGCTCAGAACCGTAGGTCTATTTGGTCCCCGTGCTAGCTCGATTAACTGTAGCAAACCTAATATAACTAGATTGTCTAATTATATGCTCACATTATGTTTATTTATATATTATTAATAAGATTAATAATATTTATTGCCACAAATGAAAACTATGTTAAATTAGTTTAACTTAATATTTTCTAGAATTCTTTGATTATGAGATAATCAAGTCTTGATTATGAGATAATCAAGTTAGTAATAATTTATTACTACAATATAATTGAAGGTAATAAATCATTATTAATATATTGATTTTTATTTACCATTGGAGACAGTCATATGGCTTACCATGTCATCCAAGCAATTATGTCTATTAGGTGGCTTGGATACACCTAATAGATTTGTCATTAGCTAATGCATTTTATGCTTTGGTATGGCCTCCACATTTATGTGTTTGCCATTGAAAGAAAGCATTGAATGCTTAATGACAAAGTCATTGTCTTTAGCTTAACATTTGTTATGCTTTGGTATGGCATTCACATTTTTGTGTGGCCATTGCAAGAAAGTATAGATGTTTAATAACAATGTTAGTTGGCTTGTGTAAGAAAATAATCTCTACCATTTCTCTCACTTCCTAAGGTTAACACTTTGCATTCATTCACACAATTGTTGTGAGAAAAATTTGAGAGAAAAAGAGAGAAGAACTTCAAATATTCACAAGTGTTGTGAGAGTATTTGAAATTCCAAAAGCCAAACACCATTGTGACATCCTAAATCTCTAAATAGTTTAGAGGTTTAACCTTTATAAGTGAAACCCACACTTCGATTTGTTGGTTTCGAGTCATAGTTCAGAAGATCAAGTGGTTGATCTAAGTGTTGGATACCAAAGGATTGATCTGACTACTACAACAAATGGAGAAGGTAAAGAAAATTTTGAAGATCCATACCGGACCCGGTGCCACCACAAGCAACTTCCGCCGCGCTAAGGAAAGTCGTTTCCTACACCGACCTCTAACAACAAACTATAAAATCAGTCAACAAAAATTTTCGAGGGCTCATCATACATTTACTTCGTCATTCTCAGCGATCTCACCATCTCCCTACGCACACTTCTTTAAAGTGTCGTACAAAGGATTTCCTCAACTGGGCCAAAATATCGATGCTCCATAGCGTTAAGTTCCTAATCCACAGGCTAGTGGACCCGCCCAAAGTCAAAGGGAACATCTTACAGATGGCCTCTCCAGCCATCCATTGGATTTACATTAACAAAATGAACTTATCAACATGAGACTTGAGGTCCGTGCTGCCTTTGTAAACATCCATAGAGGGTATAGTGAATCTCCTCAGAAATCCCATTGCCAAAATTTCCTCTGTAAAATGGGATATTGTCCCCATGTCTTGGTCATCCCTTGATCCGTCTTTTTTATTTTCTTCCCATTTTTTCATCTCATTCCGAAACCAGCTCTTCATCCGGTTCTCAAAGCTGTCATGCTCCCGACCTCGTGTTTCCCTATGTCTTCCACTCATGGCACGGTGTTCTCCAAAGCTGGGGACTTCATGAACTTACCCCAGATATTGTTTTGGGTCTCTCTCTGTGAAGCATAGACTATTGCTGGAAGACTCTAGCGTCTTTTTCCCTTCATTTTCTTCCCATAACTCCACTTTTGGTAAGGCTCCAGCAACGACTACAAATCTTATCCTATGAGCACTTATCTTCCTATATTTGCCGACCTCATTCGGTGAGCCTCTTTCCCATAACAATATCCTTCTTTCTCTGACTGGGGTCTACTTCTCCTTCCCCATTTTCTAACTTTTCCAGCTTTTCTAACATGGTCTTCATGAAGACTTGAATTGATTCTTTCTCCTTTCGAGCTTTTTCCCTTTCCTTTCGCATAGTTTCCTCCATTTTCTCTATCCACTATCTCGTTGAAGCCTCTGAAGATCTATGGTTCCTGTCTTCTGTCATCACCTTGACGTGTTTGCTGCTTTTAGTATTGTCTCCCCACATTGCGCCAACTGTTGATGGCTGATTTTCGTTCCAGGTGCAAATTGGTAAACTCACTCCTCGAATAATATTCTCTCAACGGTGAATTTGTTTAGTTTGTGTACCAAATACAAACTTAAAAAAAAGATGAGAAAATATACAAAATGGAAAGAAGGTTAACGTGGTTCGGTGGAATGGATCCAACCAACATCCACGAGCATAAGGGAAAAGAAAGCATTTATAAAATGGTCGGATATGACCGAACTTCCTATCTCTCGAGCTCGTCTGACCGACCTCTTACAAGCTCACTCTTACACTTAAGTTGTTTGCTCTCTATTACAAGTGAATAATGTAATAGAATTTGCCAACCATTTACATTGAATTCTCGATCCATTTACATAATAGGGCAAGTTTTACTGTTACATCAATCTCATGACGTCAGTCATATGAATCTATCATTAATATGATGACTCTCTTCATCAATTGCTCTGCCGAAAGTAGTTATGCCACCTGATATATCTTTAAACCAAGCTACTATTGGCCACTGTCACACACTACCTCCAACCTATAATATATCATCTCTCATATGATAGCGTGTGCTAAAAGATAAGCCGGTAACCTCCTCCAATCACGTCTGCCCTCTTTGGAAGGTGTAAGACCTCATATAGGGCTTATGTCATCTTGATTTGATCATACAACTAACACCCCGACCTGACCAATTGGGTCAGACTACTGAAATAACTGTCAGTCAGTCAGCCCTGTTTTGCTCTTCTGAATATCTTTCTAACTCGAGTCATGATCTTTTCTAGGTACCATATCGGGTTGGACATCAAGTACAATTCATTGTTGACCTCCTTGATGGACCAGATGCCTCAACTTCTTAGTCCTGGGCCCCAGAGGCTTGGAAATAGAAATTTCTTTTTCATTCGTCTCGAGGTTCAGACTATTTGAGGGGTGAAAACCATCCTTAACAACATCAATTTCATTTATTTTATCTCTCTTTATTGTAATTGATTTATTGAATCTGGATCTACTATTTTTAAATTTTTTATCATGCGTATATGTATAGCTGGTCAATTAAGATTTAATTACTTATAAAAACTTATCTAATAATTAGTAATTATAATAGTGTCCCCAAGGGGGAGTGGCTTGATAGTGTTTCAAACTGTGTTCGAATCCAGAGAGTGTATTTTTTGTATGAGGCTGAGACAGCCTGAGGTTTTACTTGCTCCGCTTAAGTTCAGAATAAGTATTTTGGCGACGAGATTTCCAATGATTCCAAAAAAAAATTACAATAGATAAAAAAAATTCAAAACAAAACTCATATCAACACTAAATTCAAATCATATTTTATTAAAATCTGAGACTCGGAGAAAAATTATAGCCAGAAAAGTAAGTATTTTAAATCAATCATGATTTTATATATATGAACTTTAGATTTCTTGAATTATTTATGCTTCTCTTCCATTCTCTTCCTAAACCCCATCAAGTAAATTTGATTTTCTAATTTTGCAGCAATTGGTTCTTGTAGAAGATTAGTAATAGAGTTGTCATTTCTGCTTCTTTTTTTTTTTAGTCAGCATTTGTGGTTGATTTTGGTTAAATTTATTTTTCATTTTTTATATGGTTGCTCAAGCCATATATTTGAATCCAATGAGTGCATTTTCTGTAAGAGCTTGGGGCAACCATAGGCATGTGCAATAGCAAGGGAAAAATCTTATTTGATTGGCTGAGAAGATTATGGAAATAATGACTAAAGGTTGTGATGATGATTCAGTGACATCAACTAACGTCAGGATCGATTGTAATAGTGGATTTTGAAGCCTATATGAAGGGGTAGATGCCACATTGGAAAGGATTAACAATTTTTACATTTTCCAACACTTGTAATTTGAGAGAATATTATACAGCGAACTAAGTGATAGAGAGAGAAAGTGAATCATAAACCGACCACATAGTAAACCCGATAAGTTATTTATTTTGTTATGTAACCCTTTAGTAGACACTCGAGTCAATATTCACCCGAGGTTAATAAAAGCAAACTTCTTTCACCCATGAATGTAGGTTGGAGTTACTCTCCACTGAACCACGTAAATCCTTACTTTTATGATAGTTTTGTCTTTTTCTAAGTTTGTGGGGTTCCCACTAATCAAATAAATTTACAGTTGGGGGAGGTTTATTCAAGGGGTAAGCTTCTAATTTTGCTTTCGAAACTAAAAACAGTTATTAACAGTTGGCACCATAGGGGGGAAGTACGAAAAGCAATCAACACACTAATACGATGGCAGAAGATGGAAATAATAGAAGCCAATAAGCACCAGTGGTAGACTGAATGTAAGAAATGGTGGAGAGTTTGTGACTAAAAAGAGAGAAAGTCAAATAAGAGATGGAGTAGACTAGCTTTAATGAAGATGATGATGGAGAAGATCGAAAGATTGGAGAAAAGGTTGGGAGAAAAAGCTCCCGCATGGCCCATACAAGGTGAATTCGTATGTAGTGACTATATCTCGATGGACACTGACTTGGTTCGGCTTAATATATCATCTGCGGCAATAAGAGTGCAACTTCAGATTTTTAGTGGAATAACCCGGAGTTAATAATTCGAAATATTTAATTAAGTGCTAATTAATATTTCGATATTATTGGAGCTCGGAACCGTATGTTCATTTGGTCCCCGTGCTAGCTCGATATACTATAGCGATTTTAGTATAATTGGATAGTCCAATTATACAACTCTATCATATTATAATATATATATATATATAATATATTATATAATATATAATATATTATATATATATAATATATATATATAATTAATAATATTATTTGTCACACTTGGAACTATATATTAAAATTAATATATGGTTTTAATAATTATATGATAATTATTAAATGAATTAATATTAAATTATAATTGATATAATTTAATAAGGCTAAAATAAGAATTCCAAATTTTGGGTTTTGGAAACCCTTGGATATTTTGGTGGGTTCACTTTCAAAAGGCGATAACCTTTTAATTGAATAACATCTTTTCAATTATGGTAATTTAAAATTTGTTGTTATAAAATTTTCAATAATTCCTTGGTTTGGATGATTTTAAGAAAAGGGAAGGGTTTTGTTCGTTTTGGAAACAAATAACCCTAGATATAAAAATAAGATTTATTTTTCTTTTTGCTAAGCTTTTTCATTCTAACCTTAGCCACCTTTTGATCTTCTTCCAAACCCTCTCAATTGTTGCAAAAGAAAAAGAATAACACAAGAGAATAAAAATAAAAAAACATAAGTTGTTGTGTGACTTAATCACTAAATAGTTTACAAATTATTTTGTGAGTCTTGTCCACACAAGTTTCCGTTAGTAATGAGAAATAGCTCAGAAGACTTTGTGGTGTCGAACTTTTCTTCATCTTCATCCTGTTTTCTTAATCACGGTAATGAGCCTATATATTGCTCAATGCCGCCCATTTGCTTGGTGAAACGGAACCAGGATTGGTTTCGTTTTAATCCAGAATTATTGGGCGACATATAGTGGTACTTTGGGGCTGTGTTGGAGCTATTTTCAAGTGAAAAATCAGAACCAAAACACAGTCACTGTCCACGCAATTTCAGGGGCTGTTCGGGAGTGTGTTGGGCTTATTTCGGGTGCTAAAACAGTCCGATTTTGTGCTGCCGTTCGAGGACTGTTCGGGGATATTTCAGGGCCGAAATTTTGCTTAAAACAATAGTGACAATTAAAAAAGAATGGTAGAAAAAATTTTCATGTCTAATCTGTGTGCCTAAGATGTTTCCGCTGAGCGAGGAAAGTGTTTCTTACACCTGGGAGTGCAGTGGACATTATATCGAATGAAGCCTTTAATAGGCTGGGTGTGGATTTCACCACATTGATAAAGGATGATATCCCACTGTGATTACGCCCAAATATGACTCGCGGTTATCGCAGTATAGCTGGGGTGTCGATTCCTCAGAGAGATGGTTACAGGGACTAATCTACTCAACAAAAACGTAAACGGTAACTAAATTAAAGAAAAGATTAACAATTAAATTGCGATACAAATTAAATAATACAGAAATTAACGATAATTAATTAATTTAGAAATAGCAAAGCGTCAGAGTTCCCTCTTGTACCTATTACTTCTATTCCGTTATTAATTCGTTTCATTACACAATTGAGGGTTTCAAGTCCCAAACCCACAATCGGAAGATATTCAATTCTATTCAAATTTAAAGTGCTAAGGTAATTATTATCCTATTTTCTCTACGTTCAAGCTCACCAGGTTATCGTTACAACCTATCCAACGACGACAATATACCCTCGGGCGATACTGCAGCAGAGGATGAACTCGCAAAACAACCTTAATCTATCACAACCAATTTTACCAATGCCACATAGAAAAAGCGTGACTGAATCTATATGACAATTAATAAAATAGATTTTCCAATCAAAATACTCAATAAATTAACGAGAATTATACGATAATAATTCTATTAAACGATTAGAGCATCCACAAATTAAATAACGAAATATAAATATAGGGTGCAAGAGTTCGCCCTTAGCTTCACTTGGAGATTAGTTACACATGCCGAATGACGAAATGGTCGAGATGGATTGGAGGGACATCGGGTAGATCATTATTTCTGGTCCCGGGAATGTGCACGGCTCTTGCATGAAAAATTAAACTGTGACTGTTCGTCTTCCCTCCATGCACATTCGCTGCTTCTTGCCTTTTGTTTCTTTTATTCACGCAGCAGCCTCTTCTTCTCCTTCACGCCAGCAGCTTCAGCCCCTTTAGCTCACGCACAGCCCTCTTAGCTCCCTGGTTCACTCTCGGCAATATGGCTTCTGCCAGCAACCTCTTCTTCTCCTCACGCCAGCAGCTTCTCCTCCTTGGCAGTTCACGCACAGCCTCTTTTTCTCTCCTTTGCTCGGCAGACACAACTTCACGCACAGGGGGACACTTCTTTCTCTCGGCAGCTCAGGTCTCACGGCCCTTCTCGGCTCGGTGCACTCCCTCAACAGCCCTCATGTGCATGCACAGCTCTCCCCTGGTCTTCAAGCTCAGCCTCTGAATGGTTCACGGTAGCCCAGCTGGTCCTCGGCAAACTGCTTCTCCTGGGTTTTTCAAGCTCTTGGCAGTGGGAACTAGAGGAGAGCAGCTCTCATTCTCTCTTGGCAGTACAAAACCCCCCTGGTGCCTCGGTAAAGACCTTCACGCGTAGTAGCTTCTTGTTTGTTCTCGGCAAATGGAGCTTAGGGTTCTTCTTTCGGCAGTGCAGTGGCAGCTTGGTCTTCTCGGTTCGGCAGTGCCCTCTCTATTGGCAAGTGAAGTGAATCCCCCCTGCAGAAGTAAGGCACGGCAGCAACAGGTCTCGGCTGTGTGGTCTGCAGGGCAGTGGGCTCACGGCAGCAGTGGCTGCCTTCAGCAGCCCCCCTCTTTTTTTTATTAAGCCACCCCCTTTGTCTCTCGGCAACTTGCTTCTTAAATGGGTTTTGCAATTTTTATTCATTTTTTTTCTTTCTCTCCCTTGTTCATTAGTTTGTCTTCTTCTCACTTGGCAATTCCTTATTCTTCCACTGCCCATGCTTTGCTTTCTCAACAACTATAGCTTTATTTATTTTGGTAATTGAAGCCCCCTCTTCTTTATTCACGTGGCTTCTCTTCTTAATTTCTTTGTTGTGTGCCCCTCTTACCTATAAAAAAAGAAATTCGTAAATTAATTTAATTGGTTAATTAATTCTAAATTAATATTAAGATAAAAATTAGATTAAGAAAAAATTACTATATAAATCCTAATATTAAAAACTTGTAAATTAATGTAATGGTAAATATTATACGGTAAAATATAAAATATATAATTAAATACTGAACAATAAACTCGGATAAGTGATGTTCAAAGTGTATTTTCATGCACTTATCACAACCCCCAACCAGCTTATTGCTAGTCCCTAGCAATTTAAGCGTAAAAATAAAATAAAACTAAACAAATAAAAACTATCTAAGCCACTTTCGTAGGGATCACGATTGCATTTAGCTTATGCAACAAGTCTTTAAACCCCTAGGTGTCCCTAGTGGACGAGTTATAGTCTCGTGAGGGCTTACAGTGACGATACCCACAAACGTCATTTAAAACACACAATCATGCAAAAATAAAAATTAAGTAGTCCTAATAGTTTCACATAATTTTTGTCCTCAAAGAATACTTAGTAATAAAATCAAAGAACCTTCAAAGTACTCAACGTAACTCAAATCTAAGTCGTTGAATAAATCATCTAAGCCAGACTCACAGTGTGTGTGTGAAAAGGTTCGTTCACAGCTTAGTTCCCAGGTAAGCCAACTCAATGATTTTGTCTTAAAAATTGGGATCGATGGGTCAAACCAACCTAGATATCTCAATTAGCTCTATACTTGCTTTTATGTGCTCAATATGGTATGATTTCTCTTTTTTCTTTTCTTTGTCTATCTTTTCATTTTTTTTTCTTTTTGAATTTTTCTTTTCTTCCTCATTTTTTTTTCAACTCACCTACCCTTTAGGTAGCATTCTCCTCATGGTGGTCCTAATACTCGCCCATGGGTAGCTTCACGCTTATCGGTTATAGGTGGTTTATTTTCTTTATTTTTCAGAGACTTTTTTTTTTATTTTCAACAATACCATACGTCATAACACAAGCAAATCAGGATAGATATATAAGCAAACGGTCATTCATCGGTATGCAATTTCTTCAACTAGTCACATTGTTAACTACTCAGGTTTTCACTGCTAAAAACCATAATTAAGTGCTTACGAGTCTAACATAGATAAACTACTCAAATCATCAGATAAAAGTACATTAAATGACTTATCGTTTCTAAGATTTCATCCTAAAACAAACAATATCATCAATGGACATATGTTTAACCATCAAAGACTAAAAAGCAAACAAAATAAATTTTTTTAATTTTTTGAATAAAAAAATGTATTTATGACAGGCTTCCATGCACATGCATCCCACCCCCACACTTAAAACTTGCATTGTCCTCAATGTAAGATAAATATAAAGAAAAGGATTAAGGAACAACACTACCAGGTGCGGAGTTGATCAGGTTCCTCTGGTGCGACTTTAATTTTATGGCTGTGTAGGTTGTGCGAACTCCTGCATAAACACTCATGCAAACAATAAAAATAGAACATGCAGTTAGCACACAATAATATAAAACTAAAGTAAATAAAATAAAATAAATACAGATGTAAGGGTTGCCTCCCCGCTAGCGCTAAGTTTAACGTCTTCAGCCAGACGCAAACACTCAAGTTGTCATGGTGGTTTCCATCTAGCGTACTGATGAAGACACACGAGGGAATGTTTGTCTAGCTGTGGCAATGTATCCATGGGTCCTCTTAGGTCTGGAGATTGTTGAAATTTGGTACTGCACATAAGGGAAAATTCGCTCAATGTTCTTTTTAATCTCACAGGCATCATTTTTAATTGAGCATTAACTCTCATTTTTCTCATTTTTTGGTTCTTTGGGATCAGTTTTAGCTCAAGAGGATTTAATTCAGGATGTGGAGAAATTGTTTCTGGAAGGACTGTTTCTAGCATGTATGACCAATGACACTCACCCTCACCCTGTGGTTGTTTCTCGAGATATAAACTGTTAAGTTCTTGAGGAGAGGGTACTCTAACTTGGAAATGTGACACTTGTTCTCTCTGGGAGGTGTTGGCACTATCATCCTTAGGGTCACCTATAGTGTTGGAAGAACGTTGTATCTCTACTTCTTTACTGCTCCTAGTGATTATGGCATTAACATCTCCTATACTGGATATCTCATGATTAACCTGTGCCATGTGCTGACCTAGTGAATTAGGTTGAGTCTGAGATAGGAATTTTCCTTTTCTTTGTACACTCAGGACATTTGTCAATTTAAAGATTTGACTCTTAATTTCTTTTTGGTCTTCAGCTACCTGAGCTATCAATGACTCAATCCTTTGATTGGTTTTGTCCTGGGCCTCCACAATTGACTTATGGGCCTCTACAGTTGCTTTCTGGGCTTCTATAAATGCTTGCATAGTATCCTCTAAAGAATTCCTATGAATGGCAGATGTGTGATACTGTGGGGTACTGTGACTCCTAGGTTGTGGTGTCTGGGTAGGCTGATAGGACTCCTGCCTCCAACTAACATTGGGATGGTTTCGCCAACTAGGATTATAGGTATCTGGATATGGTGTACAAGGCTTCTGGTACATCCCTAAAGTACTGTAGTTTTCCTCATTCGTACCTCTCATCCCACCGTACACGGGACACTCTTGGGTTTCTAGTTGGGCTACTGAATGCATAGTCTTGCTATTTCTGGATTTTAAGGTTTCTATCTGTTTGGTCAATAGCTCAACTTGTGCCTTAAGACTATCATCCTCTCTCAATTGGTGTATGCTCCTACTAAGAGGGGTAGGCTGTGTCCTATCAGTGCTATCCATGGAATTGGGTCCAGTCCAGGTATGAGACTTCTTAGCTAGGTCATCTAAGTACTCGAGCGCCTCATCAGGGTCATTTCGGATAAACTCACCATTACATATGGTTTCAACGAATCGGCGCTCCCTAGGGGTCAGTCCATCATAGAAATAACTAACTAAACGCCAACTCTCAAATCCATGGTGAGGACAACTAGCTAACAATTCCTTATACCTCTCCCACGTTTGATAAAGGGTCTCATGGTCTCTCTGGGAGAAGGTGGAGATTTTTTTTCCAGGCATCTGTCTTATGGTGTGGGAAATATTTATCGAAAAATGCCTGGGTCATCTCGCCCCACGATCCTATTGACCTGGGTCTTAAAGAATACAACCAGCTCTTAGCTCTATCCTTAAGGGCAAAGGGAAAGAACCTAAGTCTAATTGTGTCAGTGGTTCCGAACGGTCATGGAAAGTTGCTACTACCTCTTCAAACTCCCTAATGTGCACGTAAGGGTTCTCGCTCTCTAAACCGTGAAAAGTGGGAAGATATTGTATCATCCCAGGTTTAAAATCTATGGGTGGTGCATTAGGAGGAAACATGATGCACGAAGGTGTAGCTGTGCGAGTAGGGTGAAGGTACTCTTCAAGAGTTTTCTCGGTGGTCTCTCGTAATCACTCATGTTATGTGAACTAGACGCGGAAGGTGTGGAAAAGAGATTTTCAAAAATGTTCTCAGAGTCTGAGCTTTCTTCTTCAACCCTAACGAATCTACCAAATATACCACTACGTCTAGACATGCAATTAATCACGAGTGATACTAGAAACAGAGATAAAAGAATAACTAAATTTTTTTTTTTAACGAGAATAAAATAACCAGAAAATAAATTCAAGGATAAGAACTAAGAAAATTTAAATAACTGAAAAATAAAATAAATGAAACGAAGTTACCGCTTCGTTATTGACTAAGCAAACCAGGTCCTTTTGCTTGTAAACCGTCTCCCCGGCAACGGCGCCAAAATTTGATTACGCCCAAATATGACTCGCGGTTATCGCAGTATAGCTGGGGTGTCGATTCCTCAGAGAGATGGTTACAGGGACTAATCTACTCAACAAAAACGTAAACGGTAACTAAATTAAAGAAAAGATTAACAATTAAATTGCGATACAAATTAAATAATACAGAAATTAACGATAATTAATTAATTTAGAAATAGCAAAGCGTCAGGGTTCCCTCTTGTACCTATTACTTCTATTCCGTTATTAATTCTTTTCATTACACAATTGAGGGTTTCACGTCCCAAACCCACAATCGGAAGATATTCAATTCTATTCAAATTTAAAGTGCTAAGGTAATTATTATCCTATTTTCTCTACGTTCAAGCTCACCAGGTTATCGTTACAACCTATCCAACGACGACAATATACCCTCGGGCGATACTGCAGCAGAGGATGAACTCGCAAAACAACCTTAATCTATCACAACCAATTTTACCAATGCCACATAGAAAAAGCGTGACTGAATCTATATGACAATTAATAAAATAGATTTTCCAATCAAAATACTCAATAAATTAACGAGAATTATACGATAATAATTCTATTAAACGATTAGAGCATCCACAAATTAAATAACGAAATATAAATATAGGGTGCAAGAGTTCGCCCTTAGCTTCACTTGGAGATTAGTTACACATGCCGAATGACGAAATGGTCGAGATGGATTGGAGGGACATCGGGTAGATCATTATTCTGGTCCCGGGAATGTGCACGGCTCTTGCATGAAAAATTAAACTGTGACTGTTCGTCTTCCTCCATGCACATTCGCTGCTTCTTGCCTTTTGTTTCTTTTATTCACGCAGCAGCCTCTTCTTCTCCTTCACGCCAGCCAGCTTCAGCCCCTTTAGCTCACGCACAGCCCTCTTAGCTCCCTGGTTCACTCTCGGCAATATGGCTTCTGCCAGCAACTCTTCTTCTCCTCACGCCAGCAGCTTCTCCTCCTTGGCAGTTCACGCACAGCCTCTTTTTCTCTCCTTTGCTCGGCAGACACAACTTCACGCACAGGGGGACACTTCTTTCTCTCGGCAGCTCAGGTCTCACGGCCCTTCTCGGCTCGGTGCACTCCCTCAACAGCCCTCATGTGCATGCACAGCTCTCCCCTGGTCTTCAAGCTCAGCCTCTGAATGGTTCACGGTAGCCCAGCTGGTCCTCGGCAAAAACTGCTTTCCTGGGTTTTTCAAGCTCTTGGCAGTGGGAACTAGAGGAGAGCAGCTCTCATTCTCTCTTGGCAGTACAAAACCCCCCTGGTGCCTCGGTAAAGACCTTCACGGCAGTAGCTTCTTGTTTGTTCTCGGCAAATGGAGCTTAGGGTTCTTCTTTCGGCAGTGCAGTGGCAGCTTGGTCTTCTCGGTTCGGCAGTGCCCTCTCTATTTGGCAAGTGAATCCCCCCTGCAGAAGTAAGGCACGGCAGCAACAGGTCTCGGCTGTGTGGTCTGCAGGGCAGTGGGCTCACGGCAGCAGTGGCTGCCTTCAGCAGCCCCCCTCTTCTTTTTTTATTAAGCCACCCCCCTTTGTCTCTCGGCAACTTGCTTCTTAAATGGGTTTTGCAATTTTTTATTCATTTTTTTTCTTTCTCTCCCTTGTTCATTAGTTTGTCTTCTTCTCACTTGGCAATTCCTTATTCTTCCACTGCCCATGCTTTGCTTTCTCAACAACTATAGCTTTATTTATTTTGGTAATTGAAGCCCCCTCTTCTTTATTCACGTGGCTTCTCTTCTTAATTTCTTTGTTTGTGTGCCCCTCTTACCTATAAAACAAAGAAATTCGTAAATTAATTTAATTGGTTAATTAATTCCTAAATTAATATTAAGATAAAAATTAGATTAAGAAAAATATACTATATAAATCCTAATATTAAAAACTTGTAAATTAATGTAATGGTAAATATTATACGGTAAAATATAAAATATATAATTAAATACTGAACAATAAACTCGGATAAGTGATGTTCAAAGTGTATTTTCATGCACTTATCACAACCCCCAACCAGCTTATTGCTAGTCCCTAGCAATTTAAGCGTAAAAATAAAATAAAACTAAACAAATAAAAACTATCTAAGCCACTTTCGTAGGGATCACGATTGCATTTAGCTTATGCAACAAGTTTTTAAACCCCTAGGTGTCCCTAGTGGACGAGTTATAGTCTCGTGAGGGCTTACAGTGACGATACCCACAAACATTTAAAACACACAATCATGCAAAAATAAAAATTAAGTAGTCCTAATAGTTTCACATAATTTTTGTCCTCAAAGAATACTTAGTAATAAAATCAAAGAACCTTCAAAGTACTCAACGTAACTCAAATCTAAGTCGTTGAATAAATCATCTAAGCCAGACTCACAGTGTGTGTGAAAAGGTTCGTTCACAGCTTAGTTCCCAGGTAAGCCAACTCAATGATTTTGTCTTAAAAATTGGGATCGATGGGTCAAACCAACCTAGATATCTCAATTAAGCTCTATACTTGCTTTTATGTGCTCAATATGGTATGATTTCTCTTTTTTCTTTTCTTTGTCTATCTTTTCATTTTTTTTTCTTTTTGAATTTTTCTTTTCTTCCTCATTTTTTTTTCAACTCACCTACCCTTTAAGGTAGCATTTCTCCTCATGGTGGTCCTAATACTCGCCCATGGGTAGCTTCACGCTTATCGGTTATAGGTGGTTTATTTTCTTTATTTTTCAGAGACTTTTTCTTTTATTTTCAACAATACCATACGTCATAACACAAGCAAATCAGGATAGATATATAAGCAAACGGTCATTCATCGGTATGCAATTTCTTCAACTAGTCACATTGTTAACTACTCAGGTTTTCACTGCTAAAAACCATAATTAAGTGCTTACGAGTCTAACATAGATAAACTACTCAAATCATCAGATAAAAGTACATTAAATGACTTATCGTTTCTAAGATTTCATCCAAAACAAAAAAACAATATCATCAATGGACATATGTTTAACCATCAAAGACTAAAAAGCAAACAAAATAAATTTTTTTAATTTTTTCGAATAAAATGTATTTATGACAGGCTTCCATGCACATGCATCCACACCCCCACACTTAAAACTTGCATTGTCCTCAATGTAAGATAAATATAAAGAAAAGGATTAAGGAACAACACTACCAGGTGTGGAGTTGATCAGGTTCCTCTGGTGCGACTTTAATTTTGTGGCTGTGTAGGTTGTGCGAACTCCTGCATAAACACTCATGCAAACAATAAAAATAGAACATGCAGTTTAGCACACAATAATATAAAATTAAAGTAAATAAAATAAAATAAAATAAATACAGATGCAAGGGTTGCCTCCCTGCTAGCGCTAAGTTTAACGTCTTCAGCCAGACGCAAACACTCAAGTTGTCATGATGGTTTCCATCTAGCGTACTAATGAAGACACACGAGGGAATGTTTGTCTAGCTGTGGCAATGTATCCATGGGTCCTCTTAGGTCTGGAGATTGTTGAAATTTGGTACTGCACATAAGGGAAAATTCGCTCAATGTTCTTTTTAATCTCACAGGCATCATTTTTAATTGAGCATTAACTCTCATTTTTCTCATTTTTTGGTTCTTTGGGATCAGTTTTAGCTCAAGAGGATTTAATTCAGGATGTGGTGGAGAAATTGTTTCTGGAAGGACTGTTTCTAGCATGTATGACCAATGACACTCACCCTCACCCTGTGGTTGTTTCTCGAGATATAAACTGTTAAGTCTTGAGGAGAGGGTACTCTAACTTGGAAATGTGACACTTGTTCTCTCTGGGAGGTGGGGTGTTCACTATCATGCTTACTTGGGAACCTATAGGTAAGAACGTTGTATCTCTACTTCTTTACTGCTCCTAGTGATTATGGCATTAACATCTCCTATACTGGATATCTCATGATTAACCTGTGCCATGTGCTGACCTAGTGAATTAGGTTGAGTCTGAGATAGGAATTTTCCTTTTCTTTGTACACTCAGGACATTTGTCAATTTAAAGATTTGACTCTTAATTTCTTTTTGGTCTTCAGCTACCTGAGCTATCAATGACTCAATCCTTTGATTGGTTTTGTCCTGGGCCTCCACAATTGACTTATGGGCCTCTACAGTTGCTTTCTGGGCTTCTATAAATGCTTGCATAGTATCCTCTAAAGAATTCCTATGAATGGCAGATGTGTGATACTGTGGGGTACTGTGACTCCTAGGTTGTGGTGTCTGGGTAGGCTGATAGGACTCCTGCCTCCAACTAACATTGGGATGGTTTCGCCAACTAGGATTATAGGTATCTGGATATGGTGTACAAGGCTTCTGGTACATCCCTAAAGTACTGTAGTTTTCCTCATTCGTACCTCTCATCCCACCGTACACGGGACACTCTTGGGTTTCTAGTTGGGCTACTGAATGCATAGTCTTGCTATTCTGGATTTTAAGGTTTCTATCTGTTTGGTCAATAGCTCAACTTGTGCCTTAAGACTATCATCCTCTCTCAATTGGTGTATGCTCCTACTAAGAGGGGTAGGCTGTGTCCTATCAGTGCTATCCATAGAATTGGGTCCAGTCCAGGTATGAGACTTCTTAGCTAGGTCATCTAAGTACTCGAGCGCCTCATCAGGGTCATTTCGGATAAACTCACCATTACATATGGTTTCAACGAATCGGCGCTCCCTAGGGGTCAGTCCATCATAGAAATAACTAACTAAACGCCAACTCTCAAATCCATGGTGAGGACAACTAGCTAACAACTCCTTATACCTCTCCCACGTTTGATAAAGGGTCTCATGGTCTCTCTGGGAGAAGGTGGAGATTTTTCTTTTCCAGGCATCTGTCTTATGGTGTGGGAAATATTTATCGAAAAATGCCTGGGTCATCTCGCCCCACGATCCTATTGACCTGGGTCTTAAAGAATACAACCAGCTCTTAGCTCTATCCTTAAGGGCAAAGGGAAAGAACCTAAGTCTAATTGTGTCAGTGGTTCCGAACCGGTCATGGAAAGTTGCTACTACCTCTTCAAACTCCCTAATGTGCACGTAAGGGTTCTCGCTCTCTAAACCGTGAAAAGTGGGAAGATATTGTATCATCCCAGGTTTAAAATCTATGGGTGGTGCATTAGGAGGAAACATGATGCACGAAGGTGTAGCTGTGCGAGTAGGGTGAAGGTACTCTTCAAGAGTTTTCCTCGGTGGTCTCTCGTAATCACTCATGTTATGTGAACTAGACGCGGAAGGTGTGGAAAAGAGATTTTCAAAAATGTTCTCAGAGTCTGAGCTTTCTTCTTCAACCCTAACGAATCTACCAAATATACCACTACGTCTAGACATGCAATTAATCACGAGTGATACTAGAAACAGAGATAAAAGAATAACTAAATTTTTTTTTTTAAAACGAGAAATAAAATAACCAGAAAATAAATTCAAGGATAAGAACTAAGAAAATTTAAATAACTGAAAAATAAAATAAATGAAACGAAGTTACCGCTTCGTTATTGACTAAGCAAACCAGGTCCTTTTGCTTGTAAACCGTCTCCCCGGCAACGGCGCCAAAATTTGATTACGCCCAAATATGACTCGCGGTTATCGCAGTATAGCTGGGGTGTCGATTCCTCAGAGAGATGGTTACAGGGACTAATCTACTCAACAAAAACGTAAACGGTAACTAAATTAAAGAAAAGATTAACAATAAATTGCGATACAAATTAAATAATACACAGAAATTAACGATAATTAATTAATTTAGAAATAGCAAAGCGTCAGGGTTCCCTCTGTACCTATTACTTCTATTCCGTTATTAATTCTTTTCATTACACAATTGAGGGTTTCACGTCCCAAACCCACAATCGGAAGATATTCAATTCTATTCAAATTTAAAGTGCTAAGGTAATTATTATCCTATTTTCTCTACGTTCAAGCTCACCAGGTTATCGTTACAACCTATCCAACGACGACAATATACCCTCGGGCGATACTGCAGCAGAGGATGAACTCGCAAAACAACCTTAATCTATCACAACCAATTTTACCAATGCCACATAGAAAAAGCGTGACTGAATCTATATGACAATTAATAAAATAGATTTTCCAATCAAAATACTCAATAAATTAACGAGAATTATACGATAATAATTCTATTAAACGATTAGAGCATCCACAAATTAAATAACGAAATATAAATATAGGGTGCAAGAGTTCGCCCTTAGCTTCACTTGGAGATTAGTTACACATGCCGAATGACGAAATGGTCGAGATGGATTGGAGGGACATCGGGTAGATCATTATTTCTGGTCCCGGGAATGTGCACGGCTCTTGCATGAAAAATTAAACTGTGACTGTTCGTCTTCCCTCCATGGGGATGGGCTACTATCCTTTTGGATTATCTCCTTTATCTCCTTTTAATGGTTATGATTTAGTCAAAATAAATCTGATGGCCATTATTTTGCCAACACAAAAGTCAAACCAACTTTTGGATCAAATTCATTAATGTGTTGTCAAGATTTTGACCCTTAGATTTATCTTGATTAAATCCTAACCTTTAAAAGGAGATAAAGGATATAAATGTGAAAGGATGATAGCTCATCCCCCATGCACATTCGCTGCTTCTTGCCTTTTGTTTCTTTTATTCACGCAGCAGCCTCTTCTTCTCCTTCACGCCAGCAGCTTCAGCCCCTTTAGCTCACGCACAGCCCTCTTAGCTCCTGGTTCACTCTCGGCAATATGGCTTCTGCCAGCAACCTCTTCTTCCTCACGCCAGCAGCTTCTCCTCCTTGGCAGTTCACGCACAGCCTCTTTTTCTCTCCTTTGCTCGGCAGACACAACTTCACGCACAGGGGGACACTTCTTTCTCTCGGCAGCTCAGGTCTCACGGCCCTTCTCGGCTCGGTGCACTCCCTCAACAGCCCTCATGTGCATGCACAGCTCTCCCCTGGTCTTCAAGCTCAGCCTCTGAATGGTTCACGGTAGCCCAGCTGGTCCTCGGCAAACTGCTTCTCCTGGGTTTTTCAAGCTCTTGGCAGTGGGAACTAGAGGAGAGCAGCTCTCATTCTCTCTTGGCAGTACAAAACCCCCCTGGTGCCTCGGTAAAGACCTTCACGGCAGTAGCTTCTTGTTTGTTCTCGGCAAATGGAGCTTAGGGTTCTTCTTTCGGCAGTGCAGTGGCAGCTTGGTCTTCTCGGTTCGGCAGTGCCCTCTCTATTTGGCAAGTGAATCCCCCCTGCAGAAGTAAGGCACGGCAGCAACAGGTCTCGGCTGTGTGGTCTGCAGGGCAGTGGGCTCACGGCAGCAGTGGCTGCCTTCAGCAGCCCCCCTCTTCTTTTTTTATTAAGCCACCCCCTTTGTCTCTCGGCAACTTGCTTCTTAAATGGGTTTTGCAATTTTTATTCATTTTTTTTCTTTCTCTCCCTGTTCATTAGTTTGTCTTCTTCTCACTTGGCAATTCCTTATTCTTCCACTGCCCATGCTTTGCTTTCTCAACAACTATAGCTTTATTTATTTTGGTAATTGAAGCCCCCTCTTCTTTATTCACGTGGCTTCTCTTCTTTTCTTTGTTTGTGTGCCCCTCTTACCTATAAAACAAAGAAATTCGTAAATTAATTTAATTGGTTAATTAATTCCTAAATTAATATTAAGATAAAATTAGATTAAGAAAAATATACTATATAAATCCTAATATTAAAAACTTGTAAATTAATGTAATGGTAAATATTATACGGTAAAATATAAAATATATAATTAAATACTGAACAATAAACTCGGATAAGTGATGTTCAAAGTGTATTTTCATGCACTTATCACACTGTATAGGTTTGGGGGATCGAGAACTGTTCCCCTTGGTTTGGTGTATCTGACAATGATCGCAACCATGTCGAGCTACTACTTGAAGTTGAAATTCCCAATATGTGAGGAAGTCGATGAGGTAAAGACTACTGATCCCCAACTCGAGGAGAATATCCAAAGTGGAAAGACGGGGAAGAGCCAGAATATGTGGCACTCACTAGCTCAGTTAAAATGGTGAAGGTGGGGTTGGGGGGTTGTGGGACCTCTAGAGTCGGATCGGTATCTCGCTCAGCAGAAGTGGATCTAACCCAAGGATATCATGGATTTGTGTATTTTAAAATATGTTCATGAAAACTAATTTTGATAAGAGTCGATAGGAAAAACGGGGACCAAATTAGAGTCCGGAAACTCCGAAATAGAGAAAATGAAGCTTTATTGTTCACCATCTCTCTGCGTTGCGATGAGGAGGCTTGGGCATCGAGAGCACTCTAAGAGCTCAACGTCCCAGAATTGCGACGCACAAGGGTGAGCGTCGCGGCACTGGTAGGTATGATACTCAGTGTCGTGATGCTGGAAGGTAGTACCGCGACACTACTCTATGTAAAATGCTGGCAGAGAGCATTTTAACCTTAAAATCAATTGTAAGCACTTCCAAATTTCTCTTATCATTTCAATACAGTTAAAATCAATTTTAACATCAAATCCAACCAAAAAACATGTTATACAACAAACATACATGTATTTCTTTAAATCAAAACATAAAACAAATAGAATCTCACAATATAGTGACTCATGAACAATTTGAAGTCACTTAAAGGTGATCAAGTGATTCTAAATTGATAGTTACAACTCCAAACTTTCATCCACATTTTTGACTCATGAAAATGTATTTTTTTTTCTATATCTCTGGTATTGTTGTTTCTTTAATAATTTCCTTTCCCACATTGAATGTCTCTGAGAAGAAAATCTATGTTATTGGAACTTGGTGAAGAGAAATTGCACCAAGTTTTCGAGATAGTTTTGTTAATTCAATTATCCTTTATCAATTAACCATCCTTGCAGGAAACTTCGTTGTATGTAATTTTTTCAGGTCAAGCAAATGCTGATCGCGCTTCTTTGCGCGTCCGAAATGAAGTTGGCTGATGAAACCATTGAAAAAATCCTTGATAAGGTGAGCGTTACATATTTCTTTTTTGGAGACTCTTTAAACATTTCTATTTTCAAATTACCCCAGCCCACAAAATGCTTGCAAATAACTTGTTCATGTATCTAATCGTAGCTCCTTTAGCTAGGTTGAAATTGAAGCCGATAGGAATCTTTGGAAAATAAGAAAATCGCAGCCTCTTGCATCATTGACTATAGGATGATTTATTTATGTTCTTCAATTTGTATGATGATTACAAGATTATGGGTGTCATGACTCATGAGAGTGCACATGTAGGATATAATATTATTTCTGCGGTAACTTCTTCCAGTCATTTTCTATTACCTTTTTGTGCAGCCATTGTTGAATCTTCTACGTTTCTTTTTTGGAAACTCCTTTAAATATTTCAATTTTCAAATACACAATGCTTGCCGACTTAATCTGAATGTGCTAATCCTAATTATTGAAATTAGTCGAAACATTTTGATTTTGATTTTTTTTTTATTTTTTTTGATTTTTTGGTGTTGTAATTTCTTATTATTGGCATACCAGTTGTACAGTGTAAACACATTTTTTTTTTTAAAATGTGTTTATTACTAAATAATGAGTTTTTACTATATTATGTTGTTTAATTTTTTAATTACATTAATTTATCTCCTTATTATTATTATTTTTTTTTATTGAATTCTTTATTTTTGATCTTAAATAATATTTTTTATTTAATTTTTTTTAATCTATTTACTTATTTAATATTATTTATATATTTATTATTTGTTTTATAAATCTAAAAATATCTTTTCAACCTAAAAATATCTTGTCACACATGTTAAATAGTAAAAAAATGAATAAATTATAATTTTATTTAACACAACTCTTATATGTTATATAATTATTGGTTGATGTTATCATGTCACTCATACGATAATAATATCAAAAATTATTCTGTATGATTAATAACCTATTATCTAAAATATAAAGAAAATCGATAGATATATTTCTCGAATACAGAATTAATATATAATTATAATTTTCAACTAGGTTAGGAGAAATAATGTAAATAAAAATTATTTAATTAAATTATGATTTAATTATGATTCTTTATTGAAAGAATACTGATTTAATATATGAATCATTATTGAAATATAAATTATGGATGTTAAAAGAAAGGAATATAGGTAAAGCCACTATACTTTCCAGATCTTTTGAAGAAGAAAAAACAAAAACTTATATAGACAGTGAAATGTTTCGCGGAGTCGATCCATCGCCATCAGTAGTTCAGTAACCATCAGTTTGACTCAATACATGCATTTTCTATAAATTAATATAGCTCATTCATACGTGGTTAATACAAGCCCTGAATCAAATCGACAAAGCAAACTCCGATCAATGGAGTGCTATGTAGAATTGCGATTTATCCTCCCAATTCTGATCAACTTCTTTCGATTCTTAAACTACGATCATCACTTGGCCGACATTATTCTTAATCATCATCAACCATATCCCATTCTCATTCTCATCATCACCACCACCACCACCTTGATGATGATGATGATGATCCTATTATTCACCTCAATCAAACTCCATTTCAACGTTCAAGAAATCCGGTTGGAGAACGGATATTTCTCAGCCCCGGTTGCTATCTGCATGTTAGCTTCTGTAATTTTCCCGCCATCGCTCTTCTGGTTTGTCTATCTTATTGTCATTATCACTTCTCCTTTGCATGGTGTGTTATTTAATATCCTCAAATGCTTCTTTCGCTGCCTCCTTCACACACTCAGATCACTCCCTCCTCTTGTTTTGCGTTCCACTTTCCAGCCACAACAACAACAGCTACCACCTCCATCTGCTGCTCCAACTGAAGTGCAACTTCATGAAATAGTAGTTCATCCACATGCAGCCATGCCGGACGTGAATATATAATGGAATTAATTAATGCAGATACTCAGTACTCCAATGTAGCCTCGTCATTAATTAGTTAGTACTTGGTAACTACCACTTGTATGTTTCTATGCAATTTACGTGCTTATGTTTCTCCATCTGTTATGGACCAGCTTCTGGTTATAAAATAAAATCTTTTTAAACTGACTGCTGTTATGTGCTTTTGTATGGCTAATTAACAGTGAGCACTTATTTCATTTTGTTGTAAATTCTTCAATTTAAGAGGGTATTTATGTCTTTTTGTTGTGTAGGGGTGGTTACAATCCTTGTAGGGTTGCAACCCCACCCCAAGGGGTGCCCTTCTTTGGCACCCCTCCTTGCCTTTAAAAGAAGGCTTTACCCTCCAAATTTAGGGTTGGAAAATTTGACAGGAAAAGACATAATATTCTGGAATTCAGACTTTGTTTTCTTGTTGTTTTGAGAGAGATCCACCATCTTCCTTGTTCAAATACTTGTCAAGGAGTGCACCTTGGACAAGAAGCATCCAAGTGATCCTGGGAGAACGTTGGCCATTCGGATCCGTGTAGAGCACCTGTGACGGGGCCAATAAGTTCTTAAGGACAGAGAATTCTCGACTTGGAATTTCAGTAATCTCTGGTTTGATTTAAAGGTTTTCTGGTTTTAGGGTTTAATGCATCTAGATCTAATTTTTGTTGTTTGATCTGTTGTTTTTGCGAGTTAATTACTGTTTGATGACACAAATTGGACCACAATCTTAAGAACTTATTGCTCTAGTGTTATTAGATAGTAATTCGCATGTTAGGGTTTGTTTATTTTCTGAAAAATACGAACTGTGCATGAAAAACCCGTAGGGCGTTCGAACGCCCAACGCACGCGAAGGCTAAAAATTTGAATTCTCGTAAGAACGTTCGAACGCGTCTTCAAACGCACCTCGAACGAAGCCTTCTGTCATAGAACGTTCGAACGCGTACTAAACGCAACTCGAACGCAAACTCTCTGGAATCATTCCGTTCGAACGCGTTCACGAACGCTATACGAACGTGAACTCTCTGGAATCACTCCGTTCGAACGCGTTATCAAACGCTACTCGAACGTGAACTCTCTGGAACATCGTTCGAACGCGTTATCAAACGCAACACGAACGCACACACACTGGACAGTCTCGTTCGAACGTAGATACGAACGCGACACTAACGAAATAGTCCTGTAATTCTTATAAACTGCAACCTTAATTAATTAATATTAACTTGGTTAGTCATATACTGTAAACACATTAATCTTGGTAGTATAGATTTAAGTTATTATTAAGTGTTCAATTATCACAAGCATACACATAGTGATAAAGTTGAAATTGTTTGATTGTTGCATAATTGGTTGAGAATTTAAAGTGTAATAATACACAAGTAATTCCATCCAATCTTGATTGAATTAAATATATCTACATTTATTGTATATCACTTTGAACAAGATCATTCGTTGATCGTTGTGCAATTTGTCTTTCGTAGACTAAAGATCATTCGTTGATCTCTGAGCAATTTGTCTTTTGTAGACTAATTGACCCTTGTTGATTTCCAGTTACAAATGGCTAGCGGAAATATCACGGTACCGGTCTCTCATGGAGAAAAGCCGGAGAAATTTGGTGGGGCAAATTTCAAGCAGTGGCAGAGCAAAATGCTGTTCTACCTGACAACTCTCCAGTTGGCTAAATTTCTCAAAGATCCTCCGGGTCCTGTGGAGGGTGAATCTGAAATGGCCAAGGAAGAGCGAGAACAGACTTGGTTGTCTGGAGACTTCTTATGCAAGAACTACCTCTTGGGTGGTCTTGACAATACCCTGTATAATGTGTATCAAGGTATGACTTCTGCGAAGATTCTCTGGGAATCTCTAGCGAGAAGAAGTACAAAACGAGGATGCCGGACAAAAGAAATTTGTCGTGGGTAGGTTCCTGGACTACAAGATGGTAGATTCAAGGACGGTGATGTCTCAGTGGGGGTGAACTGCAGTTGATCATTCATGAAATACTGGATGAGGGAATGAAAGTCTGTGAGACATTTCAAGTTGCCTCCATAATTGAAAAGTTGCCTCCATCATGGAAGGAATTCAGGAGCTATCTGAAACATAAAAAGAAACAGATGAGCCTTGAAGACCTGAGTGTTCGATTGAGAATCGAGGAGGACAACAAGATGTCCGAGAAGGCCAGCTACAAGACTATGGAGTCTAAGGCCAACATCATTGAGGGTGTGAAGGGTAGCAAAAAAAAGAGAAAGGACAGTGCAGCTGACTCTGGGAACAAGAAGTTCAAGGGAAAATGCTACAACTGTGGAAAGAGCGGTCATATGTCAAAGGACTGCAGAAGCAAGAAGTCTCAGGACAAGGGCAAGAAAAAGAAGAAATGAGGCCCATGTCACTGAAGGCGAGCACTGACTGATGATATCTCAGAGATGGAACTATCAGCAGTAGTAACCGAAGCCAACATAGTTGGGAATCCGAGGGAATGGTGGGTAGACACTGGGGCTACTCGTCATATCTGTGCAGACAGTAAAATGTTTTCCATGTACCAGAAGGTCGATGGTGGTGATCATCTGACGATGGGAAACTCGTCTACCTCTCAGGTGGTAGGACAAGGCACAGTGGTTCTGAAGATGACATCTGGAAAGGAGCTAACATTGAAAAATGTACTGCACGTTCCAGATATTCGAAAGAACTTGGTCTCGGGTTCTCTTCTAAGTAAGGCTGGGTTTAAGCTTGTATTTGTTTCTGACAAGTTTGTTTTGACTAAGAATGATATGTATGTAGGAAAAGGATACCTAACTGAGGGCCTTTTCAAGCTAAATGTAATGACTGTTAACCGTGCTATTAATAAAGCTAGTTCGTCTGCTTATATTATTAGTGTCACAAAATGTATGGCATGGGAGGTTAGGACATGTTAATTATGATACCATGCGTAAATTAATTAACATGGACCTTATACCTAAATTTGCAATTGATAGCCAACATAAGTGTGAAGCATGTGTTGAAGCCAAATGCATCGAACATCATTTCATTCTGTTGAACGCAGTTCTGAACCGCTAGAACTTGTACATACTGATGTATGTGACATGAATATTGTGCAAACAAGAGGCGGTAAAAAGTACTTTGTCACTTTTATCGATGACAGCACAAGATTCTGTTATGTGTACTTGCTAAGAAGCAAAGCTGAAGCGATTGAGAGCTTCGTACACTATAAGAACGAAGTTGAAAACCAACTTGGCAAGAAAATCAAAAGAATCAGGAGTGATAGAGGTGGTGAATACGTTTCACCATTCGGTGAATATTGTTCTGTGCACGGAATTATTCACGAAACCACTGCTCCTTATTCTCCTCAACAGAACGGTATTGCAGAACGCAAAAACCGAACGTTGAAGGAAATGATGAACGCCATGTTGACAAGTTCGGGTTTACCCCAGAACTTGTGGGGGGAAGCTTTGCTTTCCGCGAACTACGTTCTTAACAAGCTTCCTCACAGAAGGTTGGACAAGACACCATATGAGTTGTGGAAAGGTTTCGTACCTTCCTACAAATACCTCAAAGTGTGGGGGTGTCTTGCCAAAGTAATGGTTCCTAAACCTAAGAAGGTTAGAATAGGACCCAAAACTGTTGATTGTATATTCATTGGATATGCTCGCAACAGTAGTGCGTATCGGTTCTTGGTACACAAGTCGGAGATTCCTGACATCAATCCGGAAATGATAATTGAGTCAAGGAATGCGACATTTTTTGAAGAGACGTTTCCTTGTAAGGAAAGACAGCGCACAGTGTCTCTCAAAAGAACAATAGATACTGTCAAGGACAGTGATCAGACTGACCAAGAATCAGATCAACGTGTAAATGCTGAGACAATCGAGCCTAGACGTAGCAAAAGAGCTAGAACGTCGAAGTCGTTTGGTCCCGATTTTCTGACATACTTGTTAGAAAATGAGCCTCAAAGCTATAAAGAAGCTATGGCTTCTCCGGAGGCACCTCTTTGGAAAGAGGCTATAAACAGTGAGATTGATTCAATCCTACAGAACCATACTTGGGAGTTGGTTGATCTTCCGCCAGGTTGTAAGCCGCTGGGCTACAAATGGATATTCAAAAGGAAGATGAAAACGGATGGATCAATAGATAAGTATAAGGCGAGACTTGTCATAAAAGGTTATAGACAAAAGGAAGGCCTTGATTACTTTGACACCTATTCACCGGTGACTCGCATCACATCGATAAGAATGCTCATAGCCATAGCAGCTATATTTGGTCTTGAAATACATCAAATGGATGTAAAGACGGCATTCTTGAATGGTGAATTGGATGAAGAATTTACATGGAACAACCAGAAGGGTTTAGTGTTCCTGGACAAGAACAGAAGGTGTGCAAACTTGTAAAATCCTTGTACGGATTAAAACAAGCACCGAAACAATGGCATGAGAAATTTGACAAAGAAATGTTGTCAAATGGGTTCAAAACCAATGAGTGTGATAAGTGTGTGTACACCAAATCAACTCAAAAGGGATATGTCATTGTGTGTCTCTATGTAGACGATATGCTGATAATTGGTAGTAATCATGATATGATTCAGTCTACCAAAAACGTGTTATCCAGCAAATTTGATATGAAAGATATGGGAATAGCTGATGTGATCCTGGGAATTAAAATTTCTAGGACATCAGACGGATATATATTATCACAAACTCATTATATTGAGAAGATACTCGATAAATATATCAAAGGGGATCTAAATGTGGCTAGAACCCCTGTAGACCTAACTCTTCATCTATCAAAGAATACTGGTTCCAGCATATCGCAATTAGAGTATTCGAGAATCATCGGAAGTCTGATGTATCTCACGAATTGCACACGACCTGATATCGCTCAAGCTGTGAATCGGCTTAGCAGATATACGAGCAATCCAGGACACAACCACTGGAAAGCCATAGTAAGAGTTTTGAGGTATCTGCGTGAAACTTCAAAATATGGGCTACATTACGAGAGATATCCTGCTGTACTAGAGGGTTACAGCGATGCTAACTGGATATCTGATACGGTGGATTCCAAATCCACGAGTGGATTTGTTTTCACACTTGGTAATGCAGCCGTGTCATGGAAATCCTCGAGGCAAACGTGTATTGCCCGGTCTACTATGGAATCAGAATTCATAGCGTTAGACAAAACAGCGAGAAGAAGCAGAATGGCTTAGAAACTTCCTGGAGGATATTCCTAGTTGGCCCAAACCGGTGCCAGCGATTAGCATACATTGTGATAGCCAATCGGCAATTGGGAGAGCCCAAAATACAATGTATAATGGTAAGTCTCGACACATACGTCGGAGACATAATACCATACGTCAACTGCTCTCAAGTGGCATAATAACGATCGATTATGTCAGGTCGAAGGAAAACCTAGCGGATCCACTAACTAAAGGTTTACCTCGAGAGCAAGTTGAGAAGTCATCGAGGGGAATGGGCTTGAAGCCTATATTCTAAGAATTGTCACTGTGGAAACCCAACCTAGTTGACTGGAGATCCCAAGATCTAGGTTCAAAAGGGACAACATAAACTTTGTGCAATTCAAAACGAGCACTGAAGAGTTTCGTACTCTTTCCCATTCCGTGGATGACGCTGAGTGCTGTCTGTCATTGGTGAGGATAAGCAATGGCTTTTAATGATCACTATATTAGGAGATGAGTCCTAATGGGGGTAAAGACAGATTACCTCTTCATAGTAGATCACCTATTTCAAGTAAGAAGTGAGGCCGCTTCCATGGGAACTTTTAAAGGCGGGTTACCCTAAAGTGCTTGATGAATCCAGGAAAGTTGTTCAGGGCCAAAATGAACACAACCGTAGAACGGGAAAATGGTCGAATCAAAGCTGTGTGTTGGCAATTGTCTTGGTTTACACCAACCGGCAGAACAGTTCAAGACTATGGGTCACTGGTTTGCCAAGTAAATCCGATTGTCATTCACTAGGAAAGGTTCAAGGCGAAAGCTTTCGATTTCGATGCAGCTTTGGCTCATGGTATCTCTCTCACGTGTCTGAATGTATAATTGAAGAATTGTGGGGGATTGTTGTAAATTCTTCAATTTAAGAGGGTATTTATGTCTTTTTGTGTGTAGGGGTGGTTACAATCCTTGTAGGGTTGCAACCCCACCCCAAGGGGTGCCCTTCTTTGGCACCCCTCCTTGCCTTTAAAAGAAGGCTTTACCCTCCAAATTTAGGGTTGGAAAATTTGACAGGAAAAGACATAATATCTGAATTCAGACTTCGTTTTCTTGTTGTTTTGAGAGAGATCCACCATCTTCCTTGTTCAAATACTTGTCAAGGAGTGCACCTTGGACAAGAAGCATCCAAGTGATCCTGGGAGAACGTTGGCCATTCGGATCCGTAGAGCACCTGTGACGGGGCCAATAAGTTCTTAAGGACAGAGAATTTCTCGACTTGGAATTTCAGTAATCTCTGGTTTGATTTAAAGGTTTTCTGGTTTTAGGGTTTAATGCATCTAGATCTAATTTTTGTTGTTTGATCTGTTTGTTTGCGAGTTAAATTACTGTTTGATGACACAAATTGGACCACACATTTATTTTGGGTTCTTGGTTGTTTGTATTCATATCCAAATCCCCAAGTGATTAAAATATGTTGTTCAAAGGTTACTGTTAACTTTTGAGGTTGAGAAATTGAATTCTATGAATTCATAGCTTCCGTTTACATGGCTCCATTGATCTTCACATGGTTCCATTGAATTACTCATAAATAAATTGATAAAACGCAGTACCCTTGGCCTTTCAGCTCTCGCTCTCGTTCACCGAATCCCAGATCAAGACGTCGATATATTCGGGGAACAATACGAAAACAACCACGAGGAAAACGACGGGACCCACGAGTCGTCGGCTTCTTCATCATCGTCGTCGTCGACGTCGTCGTCGTCGTCTTCGTCATCCTCGGCCTCCTCATCGAGATCGTCTTGGTCATCGGCGTCGTCTTCATCCAAAGACAGTGATGGGGGAGAGTCCAGCGGTGCCAGTGGGGGTGCAAGCAATGGAGGAGGAGGAGAAGTAGAGAATATTAGTATTAATTTAAATGGATGTGTTTTATGTTCAACGTGTGTCTTATGGATGTGTTTTCAGATCCATGTTTATCAAAAATCATCTTTATTATATTTACTTTGTCTCTCATTTTCTAGCACCCGAATCAAATAAATGTCGTTTGATCATTTTTCTACTTTATATAATAATGACGGAAAATAAAATTACCCAACAATTAATACATTTGAGGCACATGAAAAAAAAATTCTACAACGGTAATATCAAATTACTCATATAACAACTCAATAATATATTAAAATATGTGTAAATAATAAAAAAAAAATATTAAATAAATTATAATTTTATTTAACGTAATCCTTATATAATATATAATTGATGATATCATGTCACCCTATGAAGATATCACTAAATATTAACTTTATAATCGATAATCTATTCATAACAATTGTGATTTGCTAGGAAAATCTTGAAAAAAACTCACGGTCTATTGTTGTGATTAGAGTCAAAAAGAGATTTGGAAAATTTTCTCCAAATTTCCTGATTTTGACACTGTTCGACTATTAATTAAAAAAATCTGATTTCCTCAAAGACTTTCCTACCCACGTTGTTTACATATAAAATAAGCATCTCATATACCCTCCTTGGCTTGGGTTATTACATGCATGCAGTACACTGAAAAGGATCAATGGAATGCTACGTAGAATTGAGATTTGTCCTCCAAATTCTCATCAACCTCGTCTTTCAATTCTTAGACTACGATCATGACCAGGCCCTCGTAATTCTTGATCATCATCATCATCACCTTAATAATGATCCTATTCACCTCAATCAAATAAGCTTTCACTACAACAAAATTGACTTTTAATGGCGAAATTTTTCGCCACTAAAACTATTATATTTCGCCACTGTAAGTGCGACACAAAAGCTATTAGTGGCGAAATTTAATTCGCCACTAAAAGTATACTTTTAGTGGCGAAATTTTTTCGCCACTGAAAGTGCATTTTTTTTCGCCACTAAATGTTACTTTTAGTGGCGAAAATTTTTCTCCACTAAAAGTCCATTTTTTTCGCCACTGAATATCATTTTTAGTGGCGAAAATTAATACATTTAGTGGCGAAATTTATTTCCCCACTAAAAATACTGTTTTTTAAAAAATGTAATAAAATAAAATAAATCCTAAATTTTTAATATACCATATGATATTTTATATTGTAAAGTTTTACAATACATAAATTTTGATATATTAATTTAATGATCATATACATTAATATACGCAAATAGAATATTTTTATTTACAAGTAAAAATATATATATATGTTATAATATCAAAACATACAAATGATCAACAAATTACAATTCAAAAATAAAAAATTATTGTTGATTGCATATTAGTTATACGTTTACATTTTATATCCAAACTTCAAAATTGATGAGTCTCTTCAACAGTTTGTGATGACATGACCGACGGTCGTTGCTCCGCACAAGCTGCAATATTAACACCAGATTTAAAAATCAAATGACTATTGAACCATATGATATTTTGTATTGTAAAATGATACAAAATATAAATTTTAATACATTAATATATGTAAATAGAATTTTGTATTTACAAGCAAAAAAACATATTATGTTCCAACATTAAGGAAATAACATATTTGACACCTAAGATCAATAATTATATCAATTTTTTCTTCACCAAATACCATTAACTTAAGTAGATACAAAATTATACAAAGTTAAAAGTAAACTTAGTAAACTTCGGTGTTCTATAATTTCCAACATGTAAGGCACGATATAATAATCACTCTTTAAGTAGTTCTCAACATTTATTTTTCTATTTGATAATAGAAGACAAACTATATGAAGAAAATGGCTTCTTGAAGTTCGATGAAACCATATGCCTCTAAAATCATTCCCCGAAACTGCCCATCATATAACAATAAAGAAGAAGCCAACACCAAAAGAGATGGTTCCCTGAACAACTAAAGAAGCACTAGTTTAAAATAAAGAGCAGTGGTCAAACACTGAACATGCATAAATAATTACATGCAAGCACATACTTGCATACACAAAAGTAAATAAATCATACCTTAAAATTCTGACGTTTAATAAAATAGCATAGTCAATTTCAAGCCCATAGTAAGAGACATAGTCAACTTCAAGCCCATAGTAAGAGACACTTTTGTGAAGAAGAGGATCTAAAGGCCACCAAGAAAGCCATTGTTAATCACTAATCATATTTACTCATGACAAGGGGGAATTAAATGCATTCACCACAACAAATAACCTTTCCAAAAACCTCATACACCAATCAAATTCACTAAAATTCCTTACCATTCGAGTTCTTGTTCTCTACAAACTGAATGTGTTAGAACCAGGAACTATTGAAGGAATAAGATCAATATCTAGAGGTTTATTCATAACGAAAGAGACACATGAGTGTTTCTCATACAAGGTCACTTTCACTAGCTTAACATCTACAAAGATAAGCAAAGATCAATATAAGAAGCACATACAATTAAATAAAATTATCTAAACCGATTAATCAAAACCCAATTTAACATATAGAAGATGGAGTAGCGCAGTAGCACATACTAAAGAAACTACAGGTACTTAAGCCATCAAACATTGATATCTCAGAGTAACACCTTTTAAAATACAAAATAGAGCTGGAAAAACTTATGTCCAGCTAGAGACAAGCTAAAGCATATGAAATATAACTTGTTCCCAAAACAACGATGCCGAGTTGGTATGCTGCTATTGACACTACTTATGTTTCTTCCTCACTGGTTATCTACATCAAACAAGAAAAATAAAATGGGAAAAAAGGTTAGTTTCTTCCTCATTAAAGATTGGCCAACTTAAGTGGCTTACAGAATTTTGAATAAACATGGGACATGTCCAGAAATTCAAGTTGAATTAGGATCAAAGATAGGCTAATGTAAATATGACTTCATCACTTGTCAAAGATGACTTTTATACAATTTAAGCATGTCCAAGCCATTGCCTAGATACATCATTGATTATGTATCATGTGTTTGATGTGAAGCCTATGAATTGAAAATTAATATATGCTCATACATCAAATAAAGTTTTCAAAAACTTTACATTTACTTCTCTTTAGTTTCTGTGTTGTACTGCTTTATACATATTAATAATTTTAGTAGCTGCACAAGCAGATGTAGAAGAAGGGGATAAGTACTTATAAGAATCATCAGCATTCATATATCATATCAGAATTCAAAATTCATGAACTCCACTGAGGCACAATGAATAAGAATCATCAACATGTTAACTACGCATCTATATTTCCATTCTCGTTCACTCTCCAACAGATTCCCAAGAACATAAGAAAATAATATAAATTGCTTTTACGGGTATGAGATACATGTTTCATCAGATCATAAACATAAATTGTGTCCCATACCATAAAGCTAAACAAATTGATTCAACGCTCAAATAATATACAATAGTAATAGACCACCACAAGCTTGTAACCTTTCTGATTGGGAAAACATATCAGAATTTGTAGCAGGATACTAGATGAAAACATAAATGCAAGCTCAGCAAGCCTGCATATAAGGGAAAAACAATCATATTAAGTCACTTAATCAACAGAACAGCACAAACATCAACTCACTTAATTCTCCAACTTACACTGTATAGAACAATCGCTATTGAAATTGAGAATCCCAGATCAGCAATTCACCAAATCTAAGAACAGTTAGTACTAAACCTCATCAAATTATAACTAAAAATTATATTAGAAATTAAATTTAATCACAAACCCTAACAGTAATTTTAGGGTTTGTGATTAAAAAAAATAGGTAATTTTATCTCAATTAAACTCAAATTCCACATTCTTCAGGAAAAATTCCAAAAAAATTGGCAAAATCATCGCACTAAAAATGATTCTGCTAAGGATTGTAGCATACACTTGATAATTTGATGCACAAAATTCCCATCGTCTTGATTTTTTTTTTCCACTAGTTAATTATAAAGGAACAAAAGCGAATCAAGGAAACAGAAATTGGAAGGAACATAAAAGGAAAGGACAAAGACTGTACCTTCAATCGTCATCGACATTTAGAAGAGGAGAGCTCGATAACTTGGCGAAAATTACAATCAAAGAAATTGTTAAAGCAAAATGATTGAAAGTGAAAGGGGCTCTGTTTTTAGTGTCGTGTGAAATTAACCACTGATTAATCATGTAACTTTCCCAGTAAAAGATAACGAGAGCTTCTTCTAGTACAAAGAAGATGAAAGAACATGCAAAGTCTGTGGGTTTGCGTGGGTGTTTTAAAGTGATGAGATGAAGATGAAGTTGAATGTGTGGGTGTTTTAAAGTGATGAAATGAGGATGAAGTTGAGTGCGTGGGTTTTTTAAGGTGATGAGATGTAGATGAAGATGAAGTTTTTGATGAAGGAGGATTTTCAGTGTAAAAAAAAAATAAAAAATAAGAATGCCGCGCAAAAAAAGGTAAAAAAAAGGCATCAAATTTCCCACTAGAAATGAGTAATTTAGTGGCGAAATTAAATTTCGCCACTAATTTCAACATAAAAAAAATTATTTTTTTGATGATTTTTAGTGGCGAAATTTAATTTCGCCACTAAAAGTCACTTTTTGTGGCGAAAATTTAGTGGCGAAATAAATTTCGTCACTAAAAGTTTTTTTTAGTGGCGAAATAAATTTCGTCACTAAATTTTCGCCACAAAAAACATAACTTCTTGTAGTGTTTCCTCATCAAGTGCTTGAGCTTCTATCAGTTATCACTTGTCCTTTAATTGCATGGTATGTTATTTTATATCCTCAAGTGCTTCTTTGGCTGCCTCCGATCAATCCCACCTCTCGTTTTCCGTTTCATTTTCCAGCAGCTACCAAGTACCATCTGCTGTTCCAGATGAATAAATGCCATGCCGGACGTGAATAATGGAATTGCAAATACTCACTCCAATGTAGCCTCATCTGTTGTTCAAATTAACTTTTGAGGCTGAGAAATTGCATTCTATGAATTCACTGCTTCCATTTACATGGCTACGTTGATCTTCACTGAACACTCTAGCTTTTTTAACATCATGTTTTCGTTCGTTGTAACTTCAGATAATTCAATGCAATATCCATCCTTGTATGATCAGAACTAAGGATTTAATTATTTAATTAATCAAGAATTATCTTTGGTGATCTATGCCTAGTAGGGGCAATTTAGGGGAAAAAAATGGAGCGTGATTAGATTGTAGGGGGGTGGAACAGAATTACCAATCAATTTATTAACCCATCTTATTAGCGAGAGATTCTTCGGTGCAACAGTGGTATGGATGACGTGATATCACAAGCGAATTAAAAAATAATATGTAGAGTTTCTTCACCTATTTTTTAGTTGTTTTTTAATTTTTTAACACGCATGGCAGTGGATGATTGGTTTGTTGCATGGATGACGTAGTACCACTGTTGCATAGAAGATTTTCTCCTAATTAGCAAGCCCAACAACGCCCAAGTATCCGAGTCCACTCACTGTTTCGCCATCGTATGGCAACATTAATTGTCGGTTTATATACAGGTAATCAAATTGAGCTAGAATCGGAATACATGAAATCGAAATGGATTGAAAACGAAATATTGAATCACAATCGGGATAAATTATCTATGTAACTGTATAAATCATAATCGAAATCAAGTAGTATTCTCATTAGTCATAATGAATTATTAACCAATTACAAAAATTCTCTTAATGAAAATTGCATTTTAATTCATTAATTATTAAATTTTTTACTAATTTTGATTTAACTATTAATTATTAATTAATAAATAATTTTTTAAAAATAAATATTTCATTAGTAATATATTATAATTTTATTATTAACATTAATAATAAAATCTGAACCTTAAGGTTACGATTCCATCTAGTTCGGTACCTATTCGGTTTTTATTCCGAACCGAAATCTTGGTCGGGTCTATTCATTCCCATCTCACTCATGGGAATGAAAATCTCATTTCTAATTTCTCATTCCTAATTTAAACGGGACCCATCAATTTGATTCTAATTTTTTTTGGTATCATTGGAAGCCCCGCCGCAAAATCACCCTTTTCGGGCTTAAAAGAAGTAGGTAAAACCTCCGACTATCACAGACTTTTACAAGAAACGCACTCCCTGAATTCGAACCCATAATCTGAAGATAAGATGATGAACCTTACACCACAAACAAAACACGCTCTTTAAATACTTGATTTTCATTTCCTAAACCTATTTAAATAAATAAACACCAATTATCACTCTCATTTCCCATTTCCGTTCCTCAGTACATAAAGTAAACACAACGTAACATTTTAGTGCCTCCCTGTATTTTATCAAGCTTCAAGTTACTTTTAATTGTCTTATCTAAAGCAGAAGATTGGTACTTATGCACCAATAATTGGCAACTTGTGGTATCCAAGGCAGCTTAAAAGTAGAGATGTGAATTTTATTCCCGCGGGATCCGTTTGGATCCAATTTTTTCAGATTCGAAAAAATCTAAATTTATATTAATAAATATACGGATCAAATATATATATATATATATATATATATATATATACGGATCAAAATTAACTTAAAATGATCCGTAACGATTCAGATTCATATTCAAGTGAATCCGAAATTCAGTTATAAAATTAAAAAATGATAAAATATTATTTTCATTTATGATTTTATTATAATTTTATACTTAGATTTTGATTATTTTAGATATATTTTGAATTATAAATGTTATTTTAGATATTAAATTGCTATTATTTAATAATGGATGCTATTTTTTATTTCAATTATTTAAAATTAAATAATTGGAAAATAAAAAATGAAAATACACATTTTTTTTGAGGATATGGATATCTGAAAATCCACAATGATAATACCTGCATCTGGATCCGTATGAAAATATATGAATTCGTATGCGGATCCAGATCTATAAAACTTAATGTGAATCTAAATCTGAATCCGTATTTTACCATCCATACTTAAAAGTATGTTAAATAAGAGGAAAAAAAAAAACTTTTTTTAATTCTAACACATACTCATTTGCTTACCGCAAATTAAAGACTAGAAAAATAAAATTTAATTCCAAAAGACTCTTCAAATAAAAATATTTCCATCAAATTTAACTACCCTGCATATTTCAATAATTTAACAACTTTCTAATTTTTTACCTCCAACAAATTTAATTACCCTCTAATTTATCTTTTGAAGTATTTTCAAATTTTTACAATTTATATTATTTATATTACACTAATTATTTATCATTCCACTTATTCGAAACAAATCTGAATTCGGGGTTGCATGAGCACGTCATCGAACTGTATAGTGGTTAAAGTAGCCATTAATGTCCCAGCAAGAGACTTATCAGCTGTTTGGGAACGCTCTTCTACAAATTTCATAAATTCCTTAGCATTATCAGTTTTGGGAAGAGTAGTCTTGATGTTGTTTGCTACACTCAGTCGCATAAACATTAGGCTTAGTCTATTTGATCTTTCCCAACTGTCATAATAAGTCTTATCTTCATCACTGCTAGTATCTGTAATAGCAGGAGGTTTCTCAACATATAGTGACAAGTCAAGATCCAAAACACCAAGGTGAAATTGGACTTGCTCACACCAATCAGAGAAATTAAGACCATTAAATACTGGAATAGACAAAGCTTGCGAATGAAGAGAAACAGGAACAGGTACTGCAAAAAAAAAAAAAATTTATAGAATGCTCAAACATTAACGCTTTGAGTTTGTAAATTTAAACGTTCAGACACGTAATTTAAATAAACTATAAATGTATGCCAATGATCTCCTTTGGGTGATACAAAAACATACAACGATAATCATAATGATGCTAATAATTTGTCTAATAATTTGGCAATCACATATGCTCTAATTAGAGCATATGTGATTGCCAAATTATTGTTAGGGATGAATGTGGATGAGAATTTCCACGTACAGTTTATCATAAACTCGCTACCTTCTGAATATGGTCCATTTCAAATGAACTATAATACCATGAAAGACAAATGGAATGTGAATGAACTTCACAGTATGCTTGTTCAGGAGGAAATGAGGCTTAAGAATCAGGGAACTCATTCCATTCATCTCGTAACCAATCAAGGAGCTGGAAAGAAAGCCGGAAAAAAGCATGGAAAGGGCAAGCAAGGACCACTGAAGGTGAATGAGTCATCTGCCCAAGTCCAGAAGAAGGAACACAAAAATGACAAGTGTCGTTTCTGTGGGAAACCTGGACACTTTCAGAAAGACTGCCTGAAGCGTAAGGCATGGTTCGAAAAGAAAGGTAAACCTAGTGCTTTCGTATGTTTTGAATCAAATTTAGTAGAAGTTCCTAATAATACTTGGTGGCTTGATTCTGGCTGTACCACTCATGTTTCAAATACGATGCAGGGATTCCTTACGATCCAAACCACAAATCAAAATGATAAATTTATTTTTATGGGAAATCGAGTCAAAGCTCCAGTTGAAGCTATTGGAACTTATCGTTTGATTTTAGATACTGGACATCATTTAGATTTATTTCAAACTCTTTATGTACCTTCTGTTTCTCGCAATTTAGTTTCTTTATCTAGACTTGATTCTGTTGGATATTCTTTTAAATTGGGAATGGATGTTTCAGTTTGTTTAAACAAAATATTTTCATTAGTTCTGGTATTCTCAATGATGGTTTGTATAAGTTTAAACTTGATAATCTTTTTGCTGAAAGTCTTTTAACTTTGCATCATAATGTTGGAATCAAACGTGGTTTAGTGAATGAAAGTTCTGCTTACTTGTGGCATAAACGTTTGGGTCATATCTCCAAAGAAAGATTAGAAAGATTGGTAAAGAATGAAATCCTTCAAAAATTGGATTTTACTGATCTTGGTATTTGTGTGGATTGTATTAAAGGAAAACAAACAAGACACACAAAGAAAGGAGCCACGAGGAGCACACAACTCCTTGAAATAATACACACCGATATATGTGGGCCTTTTGATGTTTCATCTTTTAGTGGAGAAAAGTATTTTATCACTTTCATTGATGACTTTTCACGTTATGGGTATGTATATTTGTTGCATGAAAAATCTCAATCAGTAGATGCTTTAGAGGTATTTATTAATGAGGTTGAAAGACAATTAGAAAGAAAGGTGAAAGTTATCAGGTCTGATAGAGGTGGTGAATATTATGGAAAATATGATGAAAGTGGACAATGTCCAGGCCCATTTGCTAAGTTCCTTGAAAAATGTGGCATATGTGCGCAATACACTATGCCAGGTACACCACAACAAAATGGTGTAGCAGAAAGACGTAATCGTACCTTATTGGATATGGTTAGGAGTATGTTAAGTAATTCATCTTTACCCATATCACTGTGGATGCATGCATTGAAAACTGCCATGTATTTGTTAAACAGGGTTCCTAGTAAGTCAGTTCCAAAGACTCCTTTTGAACTATGGACTGGTAGGAAACCTAGTTTAAGGCACCTGCATGTTTGGGGTTGCCCGGCAGAAGTAAGAATCTATAATCCACATGAAAAGAAATTGGATTCAAGAACAATCAGTGGTTTCTTCATTGGTTATCCAGAAAAGTCTAAAGGGTATAGATTTTATTGTCCTAATCATAATACAAGAATTGTTGAAACTGGAAATGCTAGGTTCATTGAAAATGGTGAAGTTAGTGGGAGCCAAGAACCACAAAATGTGGAAATTCAAGAAGTTAGGGTACAAGTTCATTTGCCCTTATCTTCTTCTAAAGCTGTTGTTCCTCTAATTGTTGAACAGTTAAACAATGGACAAAATCAACAAATAAATGAACAAGCTACCCACAATGAAGATAATGTTAATGAATCTACAGTAGATGAACCACAAGAAATATCATTAAGAAGGTCTCAACGAGAAAGAAGGTATGTTATTTCCAATGATTATGTGGTGTATCTACAAGAGTCAGAATTTGACTTAGGAATTGATGAAGATCCAGTTTCATTTTCACAAGCCATTGAAAGTATTAATTCTACTAAATGGGTTGATGCTATGAATGATGAGCTAAAATCTATGGAGCATAATAAAGTTTGGGACCTTGTTGAATTGCCTAAAGGTTTTAAAAGAGTTGGGTGTAAATGGGTCTTTAAAACCAAGCGTGACTCGAATGGCAATATCGAACGGTACAAGGCTCGGCTTGTTGCAAAAGGTTTTACTCAGAAAGATGGTATTGACTACAAATAGACCTTTTCACCAGTATCTAAGAAAGATTCTCTTAGAATTATTATGGCATTAGTAGCTCATTATGATTTGGAGTTACACCAAATGGATGTGAAAACTGCCTTTTTGAATGGGAATTTAGAGGAAGAGGTTTATATGGATCAACCTGAGGGTTTTTCCATTAAAGGAAAAGAACAGATGGTGTGTAAACTCAAGAAATCAATATACGGACTTAAACAAGCCTCCCGTCAATGGTATCTTAAGTTTAATGATACCATAACATCTTTTGGATTTAAAGAAAACACTGTTGATCGGTGTATTTATCTAAAAATCAGTGGGAGCAAGTTTATTTTTCTAATTCTGTATGTTGATGACATCTTACTTGCTACTAATGATCTTGGCTTATTATTTGAGACCAAGCAATTTCTCTCGAAGAATTTTGAAATGAAAGATATGGGAGAGGCGACTTATGTGATTGGAATAGAAATATTCCGGGACAGATCACAAGAATTGTTGGGGTTGTCTCAAAAAACATATATCAATAAAGTCCTAGAGAGATTTAGAATGGAAAAATGCTCATCAAGTGTTGTTCCAATTCAGAAAGGAGATAGATTCAGCCTTATGCAATGCCCAAAGAATGAATTGGAACGAAAACAAATGGAAGAGATTCCTTATGCATCGATTGTTGGGAGCTCGATGTATGCTCAAACTTGCACCAGGCCAGACATCAGTTTTGCTGTTGGAATGCTTGGCCGATATCAAAGTAATCCAGGGTTGGATCACTGGAAGGCTGCAAAGAAAGTATTGAGATACTTGCAAGGGACGAAAGATCATATACTCGCTTATAGGAAATCTAATCATCTTGAGGTGATTGGGTATTCAGATTCAGATTATGCTGGGTGTGTTGATACAAGAAAGTCCACATTTGGCTATTTGTTCCTATTGGCTGGAGGAGCAATGATTACGCCCAAATATGACTCGCGGTTATCGCAGTACAGTTGGGGTGTCGATTCCACAGAGAGAAGGTTACAGGGACTAATTTACTCAAACAAAAACGTTAACGGTAACTTAATAAATAAAACGATAAAAATTGGTAATTAAATTCAAGATAAATAAAATAATGAAAAGATAATAAAAGATAATGGCAGAGAGATATGACAAAGCTTCGGGAATCCCTCTTGCATCGAACTCTCATATTTGGTTATTGATTCCTTTTATTACACAATTGAAGGTTTCACATCCCAAACCAACAACCGGAAAGTATTCAATTCTACGCATGATAAATTCTAAGGTAATTAATGAGTATTTTCTCTATGTTAACAGCATACAAAAGCCATCGTTACGAGCTATCTAACGTCGACAATATACCCTCAGGCAATACTGCAGCAGAAGACAACACGCAAAACAACTTTACCAGTCACAATTAAATTCGCAAACCACACATAGAAGAAGCATGACTGGATCGATATGGGATTTGACAAAATATAATTTCTGGATTAATAAATCAAAAGATGATAGAAAATAATAAACATCATTTATTAAACGATTAAAAGCTTCGTAGGAATCAAAAACATTAATAATAAAATCCAACACAAGAGTTCATCCCTAGCTTTGCCTAGGGGATTAGTTCCCCATAAAAGAAATAAAAATAACCAGGGATTGGAGAGAATTATTGTTCTGAATCATCACGGCTCCGTGTCCCGGTATTGCGCTCTGATTTCTTCTCTTCTTACTGCCTATCGGCAGCTCTCTCCTTTTCAATTATGCGCAGGCTTAGGGTTTTTATTGTTGTTTATGCGCATAGAGCGCTGCTTCACGCGGCTCCCCCTGTGTTTTGGACGAAGTCTTATATTTATAGAAGTGTCAGAGTGTCATTAGGTCTTCAGAAAACCCTAAAATTTGAGTCCTGGAACGCGTAGGAAACTGCCCGCAGCGCTGAAGCAATATGAGTGGCGCCTGGGTGCTAAACTCCCTGGATTATGTATGGCAGGATCGGTACTGGAGGCGCCAAGGCACCTGGCTTCCATTGGCGCCTTGGCGCCATATCCTTTAGTAATTAAGGCGCCATGGCGCCTTGAGTCCTTCACTGGCGCCATGGCACCATGGGTATAGGCTATGTATGGCGCCTAGGCGCCATTGTCTATGTGGGTGGCGCCATGGCGCCATATCCCATGTGTCTTGTATGCAATTCTGGCGCCGTGGCGCCATGCTCCTTGCTCGTCCTGTGTGTTCCCAGGGGTTCCCGAAATTCTTGTAAAATTTCCGGATCCATGTATTAATATTCCTACAAATAAAAATCATTAAATTAGTGTAAATAATAAACATTTTTAAATTAATATAATAATGGAAAATATGTATTAAAACATAAAATATATAACTAAATGTTTAACAATAAGCTTAGATAAATGATGTTCTAATGTACATTTTCATGCACTTATCACAACCCCCAACCAGCTTATTGCTAGTCTCTAGCAATTCAAGCGTAAAATAAAATGAAAATTAAATAAATAAACTATCTAAGCCACTTTCGTAGGGATCACGATTGCATTTAGCGTATGCAACAAGCCTTTAAACCCCTAGGTGTCCCTAGTGGACGAGTTATAGTCTCGTGAGGGCTTACAGCGACGACACCCACAAAAGTCATTCAAAACACACAATCATGCAAAAATAAAAATTAAATAGTCCCAATAGTTTCACATAATTTTGTCCTCAGAGAATGCATAGTAATGAAATCAGAGAACCTTCAAAGTACTCAACGCAACTCAAATCCAAGTCTTTGAATAAATCATCTAAGCTAGACTCAAAGTGTGTGTGTGCTAAGGTTAATTCACAGCTTTATTCCTAGGTAAGCCAACTCAATGATTTCGTTTAAAAATCGGGGTCGAATGGGTCTAACCAACCTAGATATCTCAATTAAGCTCTGTAGTTGCTTTTTATGTGTGCTCAATATGGTATGATTTATTTCTTTTCTTTCTCGTCTCTTGTTGCTCTTTCTTTTGAATTTTTCTTTCAACACACCTACCCTTTAAGGTAGCATTTCTCCTCATGGTGGTCCTAATACTCGCCCATGGGTAGCTTCACGCTTATCGGTTATAGGTGGTTCAATATCTTTCTTCAGAGACTTTTTCTTTTAATTGCAACCATACCTTATGTCAAACACAAGCAAATCAGGATAGATATCTAAGCAAACGGTCATTCATCGACATATAATTTCTTCAACTAGTCACTTTGTTAACTACTCAGGCTTTCACTGTTAAAAACCTATAATTAAGTGCTTACGAGTCTAACATAGATAAACTACTCAAGTCATCAGATAAAAGTACATTAAAGGACTTATCGTTTCTAAGATTTCATTCTAACACATGCAATATCATCATAGGAACTATGTTTAACTATCAGGGACTAAAAACAAAACAAAACAATAAATATTATATATTTTTTTTATGTATTTATGACAGGTATTTTCATGCGCATGCATACACCCCCACACTTAAAACTTGCATTGTCCTCAATGTAAGATAAATATAAGGAAAAAGAGTAAGGAACAACACTACCAGGCGCGGAGTTTATCAGGTTCCTGCTGGCGAGACTTTGGTTGTGTGGATGTGTAAGTTGTGCTAACTCCTGCATAAACATTCATGGAACAGAAAAATAAACATGCAGTTAGCACACAATAAAATAAAATAAAATGACTAAAATAAAATAAATGTAGATGCAAGGGTTGCCTCCCCGCTAGCGCTAAGTTTAATGTCTTCAGCCAGACGCAAACACTCAAGTTGTCATGGTGGTTTCCATCGAGCGTACTGATGAAGGCATAAGAGGGAATGCTTGTCTAGCTGCGGCAGTTTATCCATTGATTCTCCAAGGTCTGAGGATTGAAATTTGGTATTGCACATAAGGAAAAATTCGCTCAATATTCTTTTTAATGTCACAGGTATCATCTTTAATTGAGCATTAACTCTCATTTTCCTCCTTTTTTGGTTCTTTGGGACCAGTTTCAGTTCAGGGGGATTTGATTCAGATCGTAGAGACGTTGTTCCTGGTATGCCTGTTTCTAGCATGTATGAGTCATGACACTCACCCTCACCCTGTGATTGTTTTTCAACATGAAAACTGTTAAGTCTTGGGGAGATGGTATCCTAACTGGGAAATGTGACACTTGTTCTACCTGAGATGTGTTAACACTATTATCCTTAGGGTCACTTATAGTGTTGGAAGTGTTCTACATCCCTACCTCTTTATCGTTCCTAGTGATTATGACATTAACTCCTCTTATACTGGATACCTCATGACTAGCCTGTGCCATGTGTTGACCTAGTGGATTAGGTTGAGTCGGGGATGAGAATTTTCCTTGTTCTTGCACACTCAGGATATTAGTCAATTTAGAGATTTGACTCTTAATTTCCATTTGGTCTTCAGCTACCTGAACTATCAACGACTCAATCCTTTGATTTGTTTTATTCTGGGCTTCCACGAATGCTTGCCAGGTATCCTCTAAAGAATTTATAGGAATAATAGGTGTGTAACACTGTGAGGTACTGTAACTCCTAGGTTGTGGTGTCTCGGGAGGCTGATAAGACTCTTGCCTCCAACTAAAATTGGGATGGCTCCGCCAACTAGGATTATATGTATCTGGATATGGTGTATAAGGCTTCTGGTACATCTCTAAAGTATTGTAGTTTTCCTCATTTACACCTCTCATCTCACCGTACACGGGACACTCTTGGGATTCTAGCTGGGCTACTGAATGCATTGTCTTACTGTCTTCTGCTATTAAGGCTTCTATCTGTTTGGTCAATAGCTCAACTTGTGCCTTAAGACTATCATGTTCCTCATCGTGATATATGCTTCTGCTAGAAGAAGTGTATGTCATATCAGTGCTATCTACGGCATTGGGTCCAGTCCAAGTATGTGATTTCTTAGCTAGGTCATCTAAATACTCAAGCGCTTCATCAGGGTCATTTCGGATAATTCACCATTGCACATTGTCTCAACGAATTGGCGCTCCCTAGGGGTCAGTCCATCATAGAAATAACTTACTAGACGCCAACTCTCATAACCATGGTGGGGACAACTAGCTAACAACTCTTTATACCGCTCCCACGTTTGGTAAAGGGTCTCACTGTCTCTCTGGGAGAAGGTTGAGATTTTTCTTTTCAAGGCATTCGTCTTATGGTGTGGGAAGTATTTGTCAAAGAATGCCCGGGTCATCTCGCCCCACGATCCTATTGACCTAGGTCTTAAAGAATACAACCAGCTCTTAGCTCTATCCTTAAGGGCAAAGGGAAAGAACCTAAGTCTAATTGTGTCAGTGGTTCCAAACCGGTCATGGAAGGTCGCTACTACCTCTTCAAACTCTCTAATATGCACGTAAGGATTTTCGTTCTCCAAACCATGGAAGGTTGGGAGATACTGTATCATTTCAGGCCTAAAGTCTATATGTGGTGCATTAGGAGGAAACATGATGCACGAAGGTGTAGCTGTGGAGTTGGGGGGCGGTACTCTTCAAGAGTCTTCTAGGTTGTCTCTCGTATTGACTCATGTTATATGCGCTAGACGCGGAGGGTGTGGCAAAGAGATTGTCAAACAAACTCTCTGAATCAGAATTCTCTTCCTCAGTTCTAACAAACCTACCAAATATATCCCTACGTCTAGACATGTAATTGAAGCTCAATTAATACGATAATAAAATAAAAATAAAAATAAACAAATAAATAAATAAAAACAAAAAATAAACTAAAACTTAAAATTTAACTAAATTAAAACAGAAATAAAACAAAAAATAAATACTAAAGTAAAAGACTAGAAAAAAAAAAGAATTAATTAAAAATAAAATAAAATAGAATGCTGATAATAAAAAAAGGAACGAAGTTACCGCTTCGTTATTGACTAAGCAAACCTGGTCCTTTTGCTTGTAAACCGTCTCCCCGGCAACGGCGCCAAATTTTTGATTACGCCCAAATATGACTCGCGGTTATCGCAGTACAGTTGGGGTGTCGATTCCACAGAGAGAATGTTACAGGAACTAATTTACTCAAACAAAAACGTTAACGGTAACTTAATGAATAAAACGATAAAAATTGGTAATTAAATTCAAGATAAATAAAATAATGAAAAGATAATAAAAGATAATGGCAGAGAGATATGACAAAGCTTCGGGAATCCCTTGCATCGAACTCTCATATTTGGTATTGATTCCTTTTATTACACAATTGAAGGTTTCACATCCCAAACCAACAACCGGAAAGTATTCAATTCTACGCATGATAAATTCTAAGGTAATTAATGAGTATTTTCTCTATGTTAACAGCATACAAAAGCCATCGTTACGAGCTATCTAACGTCGACAATATACCCTCAGGCAATACTGCAGAAGACCAACACGCAAAATAACTTTACCAGTCACAATTAAATTCACAACCACACATAGAAGAAGCATGACTGGATCGATATGGGATTTGACAAAATATAATTTCTGGATTAATAAATCAAAAGATGATAGAAAATAATAAACATCAATTTATTAAACGATTAAAAGCTTCGTATGAATCAAAAACATAAATAATAAAATCCAACACAAGAGTTCATCCCTAGCTTTGCCTAGGGGATTAGTTCCCCATAAAAGAAATAAAAATAACCAGGGATTGGAGAGAATTATTGTTCTGAATCATCACGGCTCCGTGTCCCGGCATTGCGCTCTGATTTCTTCTCTTCTTACTGCCTCTCGGCAGCTCTCTCCTTTTCAATTATACGCAGGCTTAGGGTTTTTATTGTTGTTTATGCGCATAGAGCGCTGCTTCACGCGGCTCCCCTTGTGTTTTGGACGAAGTCTTATATTTATAGAAGTGTCAGAGTGTCATTAGGTCTTCAGAAAACCCTAAAATTTGAGTCCTGGAACACGTAGGAAACTGCCCGCAGCGCTGAAGAAATATGAGTGGCGCATGGGCGCTAAACTCCCTGGATTATGTATGGCAGGATCGGTACTGGATGCGCCAAGGAGCCTGGCTTCCATTGGCGCCTTGGCTCCATATCCTTTAGTAATTAAGGCGCCATGACGCCTTGAGTCCTTCACTGGCGCCATGACGCCATATCCCCTGTGTCTTGTATGCAATTCTGGCGCCGTGGCGCCATGCTCCTTGCTCGTCCTGTGTGTTCCCAGGGGTTCCCGAAATTCTTGTAAAATTCCCGGATCCATGTATTAATATTCCTACAAATAAAAATCATTAAATAGTGTAAATAATAAACATTTTTAAATTAATATAATAATGGAAAATATGTATTAAAACATAAAATATATAACTAAATGTTTAACAATAAGCTTAGATAAATGATGTTCTAATGTACATTTTCATGCACTTATCAAGCAATTTCATGGAAGAGTGCGAAGCAGTCTGTCATTGCTGCGTCCACTATGGAAGCTGAGTTTGTGGCATGCTTTGAGGCCACAATTCAAGGAAATTGGTTGCGGAACTTTATTTCGGGGCTTGGAATCGTCGACACTATTGCCAGGCCGTTGAAAGTTTATTGTGATAATGTCGCAGCTATCTTCTTTGCGAAAAACGACAAGTACTCAAAGGGTGCTAAACATATGGAATTGAAATATCTTGTCGTTAAAGAAGAAGTTCAGAAACAAAAGGTGTCAATTGAACATATCAGCACCAATTTCATGGTTGCGGATCCGTTAACTAAGGGTTTGCCTCCGAAGGCATTTATTGGACATGTAGAGAGGATGGGCATTATTGAAAAATCTTAATGATTTTATGAGTTTATGGTAATTATGCATTGACACTTTGATATCAGTTATTTATTGTTTCTTATACTTATTGATATCTTGTTTTCATGTTTATTGGTATATACAATTTTTTTTTAAAAAACAAGATTTAATCTCTGAAAAGGAGACATTATAGTGGACCATTGTTGAACTTTTCAATGATAGATCGTATTAAGTAGAAAACTAATATTGTGGTACATGGAAGGAATTATGTCGATTAAATGACATAAAACCGCCATGACTCTTATTAGTCTATACTTAACAATGATGTTATGTTATGACCAATATATACAAGTTTCAGGTTTATAAGATGCGCATTGTGTTTTATTTAACCAATAATGACAATTCTGCCACATGGCCAAGTGGGAGAATGTAAAATATTATTGTGGCCACATGCCAGAATAATAAAATACATATATTTATTTATGATTAATAAATATCAAATGTTTGGTTAAATAAATTATGATTTATTATATTTATTTATGGTTTAAAATTATATTGGTTAAGTAAGAAAAGTGGTTTCTTATTTTTAAACACGTTGATGGAACGTGTTGTGAATGGTTTAGAAAGTGGGAGTTTCATACACGATGTCATGATCTAAAATTGTGGAACATGTAATTAATAGAAACTACCCAACTAATCCTAAGAAACTGGTCCTCTCTCTACCTATAAAAGAGATAGAAACATTTTAGTATCCATCAGATAAAAAGATAAGTTTGTTCTATCATAAAGAGTAAGGTTAGGAGAGAGAAACACAGTTTCATAGATTTAAGAATTAATTTGAAGTTTGTGTTGTTTGAGAGAATATCATGGCTCAAGGTACGCTTTTCTTTATTCTTAATATTTATTTTATTGATGCAAAAATCATGTAGTTCAAGATCCAATCATAAATTTTGAATATGATTTATTTATTTTGTATTTAAATAAATCATAATATTTATATATCATGTTAACTAACATGCCACTGTCAAAACTCAAAACAAGCTTGTACAGGCAGAGATTTTTCATATACAAACTAAAACCATAATCATCCAAGCTTCACGCTGCACGGGCAAGCTTCAAATTGCTGGCTATGCCACTATCACCGAGATTCGAATTCGGGTGATAAATTATTCCTCAACCACTTTTAAATTATGACCAAAGAGTATGATAAGAGAAAGAGATATATTTTTGTGGGATTTGACTATAAAACATCAATTTCATTCATTTTATCTCTCTTTTTGTAATTATTTTACTGAATCTGTTATTTTTTAAATTTTTTATCAGCTGATCAATTAAGATTTAATTACTTATAAAATCTTATCTAATAATTATAATTACAATAGATAAAAAGTTCAATACAAAACTCATATCAACATTAAATTTAAATCCTATTTTATTAAAATCAGAGATTTCGACTCAAAGAGAAAAATTATAGCTAGAAAAGTAAGTATTTTATATCAATCATGATTTTTTTTATATATGAAAATCATGAAATTTAAATTTCTTGAATTATTTATGGTTATGCATGATTGTTCACGCAAGCTCACAGCCATATAATTTCACTCTCTCTTTCTCACGGAGTCACCAAATCACGCAGGCTCTTCCCTTCTCTTCCTAAACCCCATCTGATAGAATATTTTATTCTAATTATGAGCTTCTATTAATTATGATACAAGTTTTAATAAAGTACTAAGATAATTGGTTTTGTAATAGAAATTCTGAAGCCCAATTGTCTGATCTAATAAAATGGGTTGCACTCTATATTATTTGATGTGTGGATATTAGAGCGGGCTCTGGAATTTTTTTATGGATTTTTTA
>SKCR01030500.1:0-96960 GCA_019454045.1 Zanthoxylum bungeanum
ATTCTCTATACAAAATGGAATAGTGCTTAAATTTTGATGTTTAACTATGTTGTGGAAACATTAGGTTGAGTGGGATGAGATTAATGCTGCCTGGGGCCAAGCTTGCCTTCTTCTCCACACAATGTGTCAGTATTTTCGGCCAAAGTTCCAGTATCCTTTTTACAAGTTTATGTTTTCTATTCATTGTTGATAGTATGCTCTTTTATTTGATGATGTTGAGTACGTAAAGCCCAAAAATTTGAGTATATCCTCATCTAAGCTGATGGTTGTGCCTGTACAGCTTGCCAGATTCATTATATCATGGTGTTCCTGTGTTATTTGTTACCAAAAAAGTTTTCACTGGAACAGCTTCATCCCTGATCAGGTGCATTTCACGCTTCTACGATTGAGTACGAAACTTATTCACCTGATCGTCTTTCGAATTACGCCCTTCAAGGCACTCATCACTCTTCGAGCACGGCCGTATTTACTTGTTTCGGAAATAGCAGCATCGGCTTGAGAATTCTCTTATTTCTTTCCCGGGCCAACCTTAGAAAACAAGATCCCCTCATCTGCTTTATCTGTGTCGGCAGTCAGCTTTAGAAAATATTTCTGATACCAATTACATCTACGTTCTATCACATGGGTATGTTTTAAATGGTAATTTTAGTGAATGAGGACGTATATATGTAGGCAGATACTGAGTTTGATGACTGTTTAGGCTCCACTAATGATCTAAATATATTATGTTTCATATATTAATATATTTTGTAGCCACCTATCAGAGCTTGTCTCGGGCAACATAAATACCTATCAGGGGTATTTTGTAGGAACCACCTATCTGGAGTATGTTATGGGAACCATCTTTAAGACTAAAGTGGCGTATTTAGAAGCACACTACTATTGAAATCGTTGTTCTTGTTGCCATAAGTTTACAATGCTAGGAAAGCATCCAGTCCATTTGAATCTCTAAGGCAAAGATGGTCCGGCACTCTAATTAAGTTGTACATTTTACACTTTCACCAAACCTATCCACAAAATTATGTGTGATTGAAATATATTCTTAATCAGTGATTCTTAGATATTGGATCAAAATAATTCCTATGGGGAGCTACCCGCGAATAATGGACAGCAACAACAATACATATGAACTGTAAGTACTAACTACTAACAACTCCACTGATTTCGATTTTGAGTGGATTCACAAGTTAAATAAGTGCAGTTGAACGTGGCACCTTTGTTCTTTTGGTACATGGTGAAAAAAATGCGGTTTGATCTAATATCTAATTGTTAATTTGAATTTAGAGATGTCCTTATATTGAGCTTGTTGATCCTGCCTTTATTTCAATTGTCAGTTTTTCATACTGTACTTGCTGTTGGATGTTCACACTAATTTGAATATATTCTTAGGTTTGGTCCAGTGAATTTGTTTTGGAGCACTCGCTACGACAAAGCAATGACATTGTTCTTGTCATGTCTTAAGGACTTTGCGGAGTTTGCTAATTCTAAGGATCAAGAAAACAACATTCCACTGGATAAATGCTTCAAATTGCCATATAGGTAAGTTTTCTTTTCTGTATGACTGGGATCTCACGAGTATAATAGAATATTTTTGTATTGTTGCCCTCCATACGTCTCCAATTATTATGGAAAAATTTTGCAGGATTGAAAATGACAAGGTTGAAAACTACTCTATCACACAGAGCTTCAATAAGCAGGAAAATTGGACAAAAGCTCTCAAATACACCTTGTGTAATTTGAAATGGGCTCTCTACTGGTTTGTTGGGAACACCAACTTTCAACCCCTTTCTGCCATGGTGTCCTCACCCCCTGAAGTCTTGGCTGTAGGTTCTTTGTACTCAAAGCGTGGTACGGACCTCAAATCTGTAGCTCGTAATCCAAAGCCATGATAATGGAAAGAGATGCAATGTTGACCCCATGTAAATAGAAATCAATATGCAATTCTTAGCATAATTTCGTATTGTATTATAGGGCTTGCTTGGGATATCAAAATCTGGAATTTAGAATTACAACCTCAATGGTTTGTTTCTGGGCCAAAAAATGTCTAGAGAAAGCTGTGATGACCATTGTAGCTAATGTGATCCATTTGCTTTATATTTGAAGACCAGAATGATTCTTCTTTTTCCCTTTATTTATTTGGCAATTTCAATACCATATTACCTAGGAAGCAGAAACTTTATGTAAGCAGCACTCAAGTCATCCTCTTTTTGTTTGAATAAGCATAGAAGATGCATGACAGCAATTCATTTCCAGCACGATTCAATACACAACGGTGCATGCATTCCATTCAGTCTCCAACAATGTTAGTTGTACTATCTCACTATTCTCTAAGCACTGTTAATTTTTTGAATTGCTATTTTGGACATAAAAAGACAAAAATTTGGTACTGAATGAGGGTATTCAATGAGTGTAACTAACATTATTATTTAATCTCCCGAAGGAAACAACACAAAATCAATCAATCCACCATCACGATATTTGCGTGAAACATCTCCTTATTTATTCCTTCAGAAAACACCTAAAGAAAGAGCAAAGCAATAATATGAATCATCCAATTGTGTTCATGGTGGTAGCAACTGTTGCAGTAATATTATCACTTTCATGGTCAGCCGTGTGCTTATCGTCTGAGTTCGACTGCCCGGAACCCAATCCCCCGAGCCCACCTCCCCCTTGTCCGCCTCCGCCTAGCCCTAATCCCCCTCCTCCTTGCCCACCTCCGCCTAGCCCCGGCCCCGGCCCCGGCCCTAGCCCTAGCCCCCCTCCCCCTAGCCCTAGCCCTAGCCCTCCTCCCCCTAGCCCTAGGGTTTCCTGTGATAACGTGGAGAAAAAGTTAGGTCCATGCGTTCGTTACATTAAAGGTAAAACCATACTTCCCTCGTTTGCTTGTTGTTTCGGCGTTGAGGAAATTATTAAGAACGTAAACAGCAAGGCAGAAAAGAGAGATTTATGCAGGTGTATTCAGAAATGTTTAGAAGATATTCACCATTATGATAAATATCGCATCCCAAAAGTTCCCAAACGATGTGGATTCAATTTTCATATCCCTCCCATTGATGCTAAAACCAAGTGTTCCAAGTAATAGCAGCTTTCTCTCTCTTTTTTATTTTTATGTCTTTTTTTTTTTTTCTTTTTTTTTTTTTTTTTTTTATATTTTTTTAATGCATGCACGAAAATTACTACTGATTGATATTTTTCTCATGCAGGATTACTATGTTTGAATATTGATCTAATCGTACGTGGAGATGTTCCATGTTTATGTTGTGCAAGAAGAATTTTTTTCGTAATACATAAATACCCAAATAAATTCGATCAGTTCGGTTCAATGAAAACTATGTATTTGATATTTGTATGAAATAATTATTATTATTGACTTGATGTGTTAATGTGTTATGATGGTGTTCCGAAGATGGAATCCACGAAATCATCATCTTTAGGATCCTAAAATTCCACATAAGTTAAAAGCAATAATATAAATATGAATATAAGTCAATCAACACTCTTCTTATAAACCGATTTTGAAGGATGAGTTATATCTATAAATTTATAATAATTGGTCATATCACAGCAACCAGTACATCGAGTATGAGATGCAATATCCGTTTTTTCCCTCTCCTCATAGATAATTATAAAAATAAAAATAAAAATCAAATAAATACAATTGAAGTATTGAACGTGGCACCTGTATCCTTTTGGTACATGGTAATGTACTTTGCTGTTGGATGTTTTCACTAATGTCTTCATACTCTTAGGTTTGCTCCAGTGAATTTGTTTTGGAGAACTTGCTACGACAAAGCAATGACATTGTTCTTGTCGTGCCTTAATAACTTTGTGGAGTTTACAAATTCTAGGGATCAAGAAAATAAACATTCCACTAGATATATACTTTTAATTGACCTATAAGTGAATTTTTGGTTTACTATCAAGAATTTGGATCTAATTGAGCTGTATTAATTAAGTTTTTCGTAATCTTCTGTCAAATATATTTAATTAAGTTAAAAATTCCATTATAAATAAATTAATATATATTAGATTTAGCGACTAAACCAACATCAAGATTAATTAACCTTTGAATCACCGCAAATTTATTATAACCCTCTTACAAGATATCACACCGTAAAAGATCTCAAAAATCGGTAACCCTAGCCTCTTGAGTCAAGAAGCCGATTACACCTTCAATATAGAACAAGATATTAAAGATTAATTACAATAACAGATTTTACAAATAAGATTATACAAGAGAGCCCTTTAAGAAAAGAAGAGGCAACCAAAAGAGTTCAATCATTTCAACTCTAAGGAAAGTATTGAATTTATATAAGGAGTAAGTACACAGCAAAGATGAGGATCATAACACGTGGCCACAATCAGCGGCTTCAATCTTTTCTAATAACTTAAATTAAACGACATGCAGTAAAAATATGGACATGTCGTTTCCTTCTATTCTTGTCAGCTGACATGTCATTCACTTGATATCAGTTCTCAACCAAACTGATCTACTAGACTTCGAAGTTTCACATTCCAACCATCTCTTCCTTTAAGCTTCAATATACCTGCTCTAGTCATATAAACATTCAACAACAATAGTTCTGGTATAGTAAGCTTCTACATGAGGTGGGCAAAGGCCAGTTCGAAAACCGATCGATTTAAGAAATACCGATCCGATCGGAACCGAACGAATCAAACCAAATCGATTTGGTTCGGTTCGGTTCGGTTTTAATATTTGAGTTTGGTTTTGATTCGATTTGGTTCAAAACCAAACTGAACCGTTTTTTTTTTTTATAAGAATTAACCCCAAATTGATCGGTTCGGTCGGTTTGGTTCACGATTTTACAAACCGAAGGTTCACAGGTCCGGTTCACGATTTGAACCGAACCGAACCAATCTGATCAGTTTAATACAAATATAAATCGAACATAAACTGAAAAATTGAACCAAATCGATATTTTCATTCAATTCGGTTCGGTTCGGTGACATGCTTAAAAAGTGGTTCTTTACTCCCAAGTATAAGAGTGTCGAATTAATAATATAACCCGATAAGTCCGGGGTCAATCCACAGAGAATAAGTTTAGTAAAATAAAATAACAATTTGAGTAAAAATAGAAGGCTTGATTTGTTTGAAGTGATAAGAAGATTTTAAATTGGACTGCAAAAATAAAATAAAATACTGGGGTTAAGAGATCCACTTTTAATATTTTAAATTTAGAAATCTCACTTTTTTATAATATATAAATTTTCATTATCACCCAATTAATTTATTTCAGGAATAAATTATGTCAAAACATATAAAACCAGCCATAAAGGCGGTAATAACTTTTATCTGTAACAAGTCCAGTTAGGTACTCAATTATGCCAAATAAATAAAACCAGCCTTATAGGCGGTAATAAAGTTTAACAATAATTAATACATATTTAAATTACGTATTAATCATTAGATTACAATTTATATATTTTAATATAAGTGAGATTAATCTATATTTTCATATTAAAAGTTCCACCATAATTAGCTACTCATAATTTGAATAAGAACACACATAATTTTTATTACTGAAAGAAAAAAAAAGCTTTAAAAAAATAAAACACACAAGAGCTGAAACTCCACAAATTTTTAGAGAGAATTGTGGAAATCAGACTAAGGAAATTGAGGTGCAGAACACCTATATTTATAGAGGTGCTCGCACCACTTGCCATGCAATTGTATTTGACAATTGCTTCCACCAATTTCTCCACCAAACATGATGGAGAAATTGACATCTTCCATTTTTTTTACTTTAATAATTACATGTAACACACTTTGGATTTTTCATCAATTTCGGTCTTGAAAACTTCAGAACTAGAAATACTCGTCAACAATAAAGTTGTAGATCTTTGAGTCTTCTTTCACCTGAAACTTGAATCACTTCAATCTGATATCAGAGTAAAAAGTTATGGCTAAAATATGAAAATTACGCATGGTTGGAATTTCTGAATTTGTATACGGTTAGAATGCCCTTTCAAGTTTTTGGCCTCCAAAATCCAAATGTCATGTCCATTTTTCTAGTTATGCATCCAAAGTATTATTTCACCTACATAATAAATAAAAAACACGATAAAAATATATAAAACATAAATTTAATTATTATTTTATAAATATGTTAAATTAAGGGGATTAATGAAATTATAAATGTAAAATGATTAGTTTCTCTTTTATTAAGTGTACACTTTTAATACTCATTATTAGGTTAATTTACCCACCTCTACTTCTAAATATTCATCATTTTTCATATTGGTTGCTGTTCAGCTAACCCTCAACTGCAATATCTTCGTGTAGTGGGAAATTTTGGTTGCAGTCGCTATTTTTGTTCCCATATTTGATGGGTTATACTTAGTGGGAATTTTACTAATCCCAATTATTCAATTTGATATTTAATGTCTACATACTTGATTCTTTCATGGTACACAGGGTACATAAATGTATTACACTTTGACTATATGAATACAATATTATTTTACCATTTTATCTCTACTAAGATGCCCTGAAGCAAAATAATTTTCGTGAACACGTCAGTTACTGCAATGTACTCTTCTTCAGTTATGGACAATACAATTAAGAGCTCCAAGTTTGAATTCCAACTAATGTAGTTACTGTTGACCTAAAAGTCACACGCACTTCTTGATTTTGATAATATCAAACCATGTGTCAAGGATAAAAAGGAATTCCATATTTCATACATTTCAAATCAATACAAGAATGAAAGTTACCAGATTCAAGAAGACTACTATAGATGATATTCACTTTTAATCTTGTAAGGTTTATTTGATTATTGATTATGCATTCTCATACATAAAATTCAAATTTTGAGTCAAATTTTATTTTTGCAAAAATGACCTACTTGTAAGATTTCTAAACTTTTCAGATAAATATGTAATTTCTTTAAAGTTTTGAAATTTTGGACTTAATCGTCATATTTGTAAAGTTTTATCAATTCTGAACTTAGATTATAAAAGACCTATTTGAATTGGTAACTTTGTTATTGTAGGCACTGCATTTTTACGCATAAAACCCTATGATGAGTCTCATTTTGGAGACACTACCTTTTAAGTCACGGAGGTCACGGGAAACGGACATCGGAAGGGGAAATTCAGAATAAACAAGGTTCACTGTTTTCGTTCGTGCTGCGTTCGTGTTTACGTTCGAACGTCAAACGGATTGCGGACGTTCGTGTCGCGTTCGAGGAAGCGTTCGAACGGTGTCGGTAAATCTGGTTTTGCTGCTAGCCTCTCATCCAGCCCAATTAGCCCCCCAAAGCCCATAAAACACATCCCAATTTAAATAAATAAATATTAATTAAAACATTAACTAAATAATATAATAATTAAATTAATTAAATAATTAAATAAAACATATACCAAACATAAAATAAACAATTACCAACTTAAACTAAAATCATGCCTAAAATAAACAAATCACACACTAAATCAAAATATAATCATACCAAGTTAAAATCAATCAACCAATTATATTCCCAATCTAATAAGATTATTCCCAAATCTAAAATATAGTATTCCTAATCCAAGCCAATCAAATATTCAACCTTCCCTATCTAGCCAAGATTTGTCCCCCCTCAATCTTTGACTTCCCTTAACCAAACCAAATCAAATCCTTTGACTTCCCTTAACCAAACCAAATCAAATCCTTTCCTTGTCAAGCCCAACCATTTGCCTATAAAAAGAACCCTTCACCAACCTTCTCAAGCTTAGAGTAGCTAGCTAGCCCCTAACTCATACACAACACACATAAAAATTACAGGAGGAACACACCCAAGGAAACAATAAGCAAAAGATAAAGAGGAAAAGGCAGCGAAACCACAAGGAAATAATAGCAAAAGATAACGAACGAGAACAGTGAACCAGTGAACCAGGAGAGTTGCGGAGCACCCCCCTTCCGACGATCGTGTACCGTACATCCGAGAGATGATTTAAAAGGTTAGACCTGAGGGTACCTTTCATTAGTTTATATTCGTTTTATTATTATTATTATTGCATTCTATTCGCATGAGAGTCGTTTATGGAAGCATGTTGTGGCTTGAATGAAATGGAAGAGTGTCGTCTCTTGTGGTATATAGGATGGAAACCCGGACGTAAATTCCGTAGCCGAATCCGAATGGACGGTAGTGCGGTCTGTACATGGGACACAACTCCACGTACCACTTGAGTAAACGGCACATTCTCTTGTTTTGTGTTGCTTTTATGTATTTATTTTTGTCATTTAAATTCTGCATGTTGCTTATTTATGCATGACTCAATCGAGCGCATGGGCTTAGTAAGTGCGATGTGAGATCCCCTATGGGGAGGGGTTAAAGCCCTTTACCACGATGCTTTGCCGCGCCGGTTGATGTGTGTTCGGTTGGATGCAAGACACGTTCAATCGGACATACTTAGGATAGTATGATTGTCTTTATGTTTATATGCATGATGTGATGTGATGCGCATGGGCTTAGTATGTTGGTCTAAAGGTCCTCTCTTTGAGAGATCAAGAGCCCCCATAAGGCCACCTTTACGGCAGTACTTCGCCGCGCCCCCTTTTATTTTGATGTTTATGCATTTTTGCCTATTTCATGCATCAGGTCCGTGTCCGTTCGAACGCGTTCACGAACGCAATTCGAACGCGCATACATTTCGCCTTATCATGCATCAGGTCTCATTTCCGTTCGAACGCGTTAACAAACGCCATACGAACGTGAGCATTCTGTTTCATTTCCGTTCGAACGCATTAACAAACGCCATACGAACGTGAACATTCTGTTCCATTTCCGTTCGAACGCGTTTACGAACGCTACTCGAACGCGAGCATTCTGTCTCATTTCCGTTCGAACGCGTTTACGAACGCCACACGAACGCGAACACACTGAATTAAGTCATTTTCATCATATGTGCGTCTATGCCTATATCTATCTTCTTTTGCACCATGTCATAGCATGCTCACTTTAATGCCTAATTGCATCCCTAAGCGTCTTTTTGCATTATGTACTTAGTCGACCCTTTTGTTTGTGCATGGAAATATAATGGCTATTTGTTTATGGTATGTCTATGAAATCACATGTTCACCATCATTTGATTCGCCTTTATGTGTGCTTGTGTGGTTAGTATGTGCTTGCGTTTTCATGAATACAACATGCCAATGAAATTGTCTGTTTGTTGATTTAATGTACTTCTAAGCATGTAATCTTATATGTGAAATACATGTATGTTTAGGCGCATATTTTATCTTATGAATGTGAATTTAGAAGCATGATACCCTTAGAAATAAGTGTTACTTCAGCTTGTTTAAATTATTATATAAATCCTTTCATTACAAGTGACATGAGTAAGGGACCATTCCGAACCCAACGGTTTGAGGTCTTCCCTTGCGAGGGGTGAGTGCGGCCTTAAATCTTTGTCCCGGTTCACACCGGGTGGCGACTCCATGTTATATAATTCTTCCCAACTAGGCCGCGAGCCTAGGAACGGCGTCGCCCAGTTCCTGTGTCCCACAGTCTGGCGACTCCACTGGGGATAGAGAATTGGCCCCGAAATATTGTCTTGTGATGTTGGATTTATGTTTTAATTGACCGCGTCTATAGTGGGTAAAGTGAGGGTTTAATCAAAGGCATTTTAAGGCTAGGTAATGGTTTGGTGTCCTCCTTCATTCACTACCTTTCTAGAAGGAAAAGCTGTGAAGGCACCTATATGGCCATCTACTTGTAGCCTTGTGATGGACTAATTTGGAGGACTCGTTGTTTATTCCTGACAACAAGCGATAAGAGCCTAAGAGGCTTGGGTATTTAAGTGAGCCTCGCTCCACCTTCCCTCTGGGGGATCTACAACGGGAAATCCATTTGACAGTCCGTCACACACTATAGCTCATTGGCACGTACCTTAGTGTATAAAAAGGGGTGCGCTCACTTGGTTGCTCGAACCCTTGAGTGGGGAGACCTAGTTGTGGGCCATCCTTCGCCGGTGAGAGCCTTTGTCTATACTCTTACTAACCCACCCATAGACCGGGTTGGCTAAAGTAGCAATTATTTTCTTGAGTATGTGCTTGTGGACCATCCTCATTTGGATGCAGTTGGACTATTGTCAGAAATGCGGGCTTGTTGGGCCATTTAAACTGGGGCAAGTTCGTACCTTATGACTATTAGGCTAAAAGCTTCTGAAATGTTGATGAGCCATTGTAGAAATTATTGTTGTATGTTTACATTATCTTTCTTTGTGCTTGTGTTCGGAATATTATCATTTGGATTTAGTTGGGCTCTTTGCCATAAGACATGAACTCGTTGGGCCATTTAAACTGGGACGAGTCCACTCCTATGGCAGTTAGCCCAAAAACTTCTAAAATGATGATGGGCCGATTTGTGTGCAAATTTTAAGGAGTTGATATATTTCTTGCATATCATGCATCACATGCACCTCATGCATACATGCACCATGTTAACTCCCTTTTGATTTAAAAGCCATCATAGATGCATGCTGGTTAGGGAAGATGACAGACTTGTCAAAAGACCAAGCAGCCACCAAGAATACTGGCAGAAGACCTAGCTCAATGGGATAGGAAACCCAATCATGCATGCATGCATACACGTAACACATTTTGCATCCCTTTTGTGTTTGTTCTGTTTTGTAATAACAGGTTTCAGAAGAGAAAAAGAGAAAGCGGCAAAGACAAGACAAACAGAATCAGTAACATATGAGTAGTAGTTTTGGGGATGAGTCCCAGGGTCGAGGCCCACATCGTCAGAGTGTTGGAATGAATCCCGGGGTTGAGGCCCATGTCAGCAATTTCAGAAATGAGTCACAGGGGCGAGGCCCGTATCTGTATCAGTCTGGGGGCGAGGCCCATATCAATATCAGTTTAGGGCCGAGGCCCACATCAGCAGAATTTTGGAATGAATCCAGGGAATGAATCCCAGGGCCGAGGCCCACATCAGCAGAATTTTGGAATGAATCCAGGGAATGAATCCCAGGGTCGAGGCCCATATCAGCAGAATTTTGGAATGAATCCAGGGAATGAATCCCAGGGCCGAGGCCCGCATCAGCAAAATTTTGGAATGAATCCGAGGGTCGAGGCCCACATCAGCATCAATCTGGGGGCGAGGCCCATGACAGTAGCAGTTGGGGCCGAGGCCCACTTCAGCAATCAGTTTTGGGGATGAGTCCCAAGGGTCGAGGCCCACATCAGCATCAATCTGGGGGCGAGGCCCATGTCAGTAGCAGTTGGGGCCGAGACCCACTTCAACATCAGTTTTGGGGATGAGTCCCAGGGTCGAGGCCCACATCAAACACAGTTTGGGAATGAGTCCCAGGGTCGAGGCCCACATTACATCAGTATCAGTCTTGCCGGGTATGGCATTCTGGGGGCGAGGCCCACATTACATCAGATCAGTTCTGCCGAGAACGGCACTCCGAGAATGGAGATATAGTCCGGGAATGGACAGCTCGAGAATGAGCACGCCGAGATGGCACTCCAAGAATGGAGATATAGTCCGGGAATGGACAGCTCGAGAATGAGCACGCCGAGAATGGCACTCCAAGAATGGAGATATAGTCCGGGAATGGACAGCTCAGGAATGAACAAGCCGGGAATGGCACTCCAAGAATGGAAGCACAGCTCGAGAATGAGCACGCCGAGAATGGCACTCCGATAATGGAAGTACAGTTCAAGAATGAACAAGCCGGGAATGGCACTCCAAGAATGGAAAAACGGTTCGGGAATGAACCACCTCACAGTCACGGTTCGGGAATGAACCACCTTACAGTAACGGTTCAGAAATGGACCACTCTCATATCAGGCACGGTTCGAAATGGACCATCATCTCATCACTCGCCGAAAATGGCACTCCGAAAATGGAGCACGGTTCGAAATGGACCATCATCTCATCACTTGCCGAAAATGGCACTCCGAAAATGGAGCACGGTTCGAAATGGACCATCATCTCATCACTCGCCGAAAATGGCACTCCGAAAATGGAGCACGGTTCGAAATGGACCATCATCGCAACAGTTCGGGAATAAAGCCCACATTCAGTACAGTTCGGGTACAAAGCCCACAGTTAACACAGTCAGGGAACAAAGCCCAGAGGAAGAAAGCCTCATATCAGCAACAGTTCGGGAATAAAGCTCAAGGGGAAGAAAGCCTCATGTCAGCACAGTTCGGGAACAAAGCCCAGGGGAAGAAAGCCTCATATCAGTATAGTTTGAGAACAAAGCTCAAGAGGAAGAAAGCCTCATGTCAGTATAGTTGAGAACAAAGCTCAAGAGGAAGAAAGCCTCATATCAGTATAAGTTTGAGAACAAAGCTCAAGGGGAAGAAAGCCTCATGTCAGTACAGTTCGGGAACAAAGCTCGAGGGGAAGAAAGCCTCATGTCAGTACAGTTCGGGAACAAAGCTCGGAGGAATAAAACCTCATCTCAACAGTTCGGGAATAAAGCTCGGGAGGAATAAAGCCTCATCTCAACAGTTCGGGAATAAAGCTCGGGTTTCGAGAATGAACAAGCCGGGAATGGCAATCCAAGAATGGAGCAGAGTTCAAGAATGAACAAGCCGGGAATGGCACTCCAAGAATGGAAGCACGGTTCGGGAATGGACCAACTTACAGTAACAGTTCGGGAATGGACACGGTTCGGGAATGGACCACATCACAACACGGTTCGGGAATGAACCAGGGGTCGCAGCACCTCACCACCAAATCAACGCAACTCAACACATGGTAAGTCAAGTGGCAGCTGGCGAGCCAGGTAAGTAGAAATGCATTGCATAACTTTGATAGGATTGTCACTGTTGCACATTACACAAGTCCCATCAAAGTGGGGGCGACTGTAGGCACTGCATTTTTTACGCATAAAACCCTATGATGAGTCTCATTTTGGAGACACTACCTTTTAAGTCACGGAGGTCACGGGAAACGGACATCGGAAGGGGAAATTCAGAATAAACAAGGTTCACTGTTTCGTTCGTGCTGCGTTCGTGTTTACGTTCGAACGTCAAACGGATTGCGGACGTTCGTGTCGCGTTCGAGGAAGCGTTCGAACGGTGTCGGTAAATCTGGTTTTGCTGCTAGCCTCTCATCCAGCCCAATTAGCCCCCCCAAAGCCCATAAAACACATCCCAATTTAAATAAATAAATATTAATTAAAACATTAACTAAATAATATAATAATTAAATTAATTAAATAATTAAATAAAACATATACCAAACATAAAATAAACAATTACCAACTTAAACTAAAATCATGCCTAAAATAAACAAATCACACACTAAATCAAAATATAATCATACCAAGTTAAAATCAATCAACCAATTATATTCCCAATCTAATAAGATTATTCCCAAATCTAAAATATAGTATTCCTAATCCAAGCCAATCAAATATTCAACCTTCCCTATCTAGCCAAGATTTGTCCCCCCTCAATCTTTGACTTCCCTTAACCAAACCAAATCAAATCCTTTGACTTCCCTTAACCAAACCAAATCAAATCCCTTTCCTTGTCAAGCCCAACCATTTGCCTATAAAAAGAACCCTTCACCAACCTTCTCAAGCTTAGAGTAGCTAGCTAGCCCCTAACTCATACACAACACACATAAAAATTACAGGAGGAACACACCCAAGGAAACAATAAGCAAAAGATAAAGAGGAAAAGGCAGCGAAACCACAAGGAAATAATAGCAAAAGATAACGAACGAGAACAGTGAACCAGTGAACCAGGAGAGTTGCGGAGCACCCCCCTTCCGACGATCGTGTACCGTACATCCGAGAGATGATTTAAAAGGTTAGACCTGAGGGTACCTTTCATTAGTTTATATTCGTTTTATTATTATTATTATTGCATTCTATTCGCATGAGAGTCGTTTATGGAAGCATGTTGTGGCTTGAATGAAATGGAAGAGTGTCGTCTCTTGTGGTATATAGGATGGAAACCCGGACGTAAATTCCGTAGCCGAATCCGAATGGACGGTAGTGCGGTCTGTACATGGGACACAACTCCACGTACCACTTGAGTAAACGGCACATTCTCTTGTTTTGTGTTGCTTTTATGTATTTATTTTTGTCATTTAAATTCTGCATGTTGCTTATTTATGCATGACTCAATCGAGCGCATGGGCTTAGTAAGTGCGATGTGAGATCCCCTATGGGGAGGGGTTAAAGCCCTTTACCACGATGCTTTGCCGCGCCGGTTGATGTGTGTTCGGTTGGATGCAAGACACGTTCAATCGGACATACTTAGGATAGTATGATTGTCTTTATGTTTATATGCATGATGTGATGTGATGCGCATGGGCTTAGTATGTTGGTCTAAAGGTCCTCTCTTTGAGAGATCAAGAGCCCCCATAAGGCCACCTTTACGGCAGTACTTCGCCGCGCCCCCTTTATTTTGATGTTTATGCATTTTTGCCTATTTCATGCATCAGGTCCGTGTCCGTTCGAACGCGTTCACGAACGCAATTCGAACGCGCATACATTTCGCCTTATCATGCATCAGGTCTCATTTCCGTTCGAACGCGTTAACAAACGCCATACGAACGTGAGCATTCTGTTTCATTTCCGTTCGAACGCATTAACAAACGCCATACGAACGTGAACATTCTGTTCCATTTCCGTTCGAACGCGTTTACGAACGCTACTCGAACGCGAGCATTCTGTCTCATTTCCGTTCGAACGCGTTTACGAACGCCACACGAACGCGAACACACTGAATTAAGTCATTTTCATCATATGTGCGTCTATGCCTATATCTATCTTCTTTTGCACCATGTCATAGCATGCTCACTTTAATGCCTAATTGCATCCCTAAGCGTCTTTTTGCATTATGTACTTAGTCGACCCTTTTGTTTGTGCATGGAAATATAATGGCTATTTGTTTATGGTATGTCTATGAAATCACATGTTCACCATCATTTGATTCGCCTTTATGTGTGCTTGTGTGGTTAGTATGTGCTTGCGTTTTCATGAATACAACATGCCAATGAAATTGTCTGTTTGTTGATTTAATGTACTTCTAAGCATGTAATCTTATATGTGAAATACATGTATGTTTAGGCGCATATTTTATCTTATGAATGTGAATTTAGAAGCATGATACCCTTAGAAATAAGTGTTACTTCAGCTTGTTTAAATTATTATATAAATCCTTTCATTACAAGTGACATGAGTAAGGGACCATTCCGAACCCAACGGTTTGAGGTCTTCCCTTGCGAGGGGTGAGTGCGGCCTTAAATCTTTGTCCCGGTTCACACCGGGTGGCGACTCCATGTTATATAATTCTTCCCAACTAGGCCGCGAGCCTAGGAACGGCGTCGCCCAGTTCCTGTGTCCCACAGTTATCTTTGGGTCAATTTATTAATTTTCAAAATTTATTGGTCTTATTTATAAAATTATAACAGCTTTGATATTGGGTTAAAAATGCAAATATTAGATATTTAGTAAGACCGGACGTCTTACCCTGATCCTATAGCAATCCAAACTTTGACATAGAGTTACCAAAAATTTTGGGTCCAGATCCGGATGTCTGATCCTAAGTCATATAGTAGTTTCGAACCTTGGCAAAAATTTTATTCTAAGGCCCGACGTCTGAAGGTCAATTTTTTATATTAATGGCTTTTTGTGTTGGAGTTGGTGCTCCAAGCGTCAATCTGTATCGTATTTATGACATATTCATAATACAATCAATCATTTTTTTCCATAATATTATTCATTTCATTATAGCACCTCTTGTCTTTTATATACATATTCGATCTATTTTAGTTTAGATCGAAACTAACTGAAGTTTAGTGATGTGTAAATTAGACAAAGACCCAAGAATATACAATAGTCACACAGTTACAACGAGGTTTGTAATTGACATTGGGAGGTGTCACTATTTATGATATATTCTCAAATAAAGTTCATGGTTGAGATTTGTTGACATAGGTTGGTTAGTCAAATCTGTTGAGACCAGTACATGTCGTATATTAATATTTGGCCTAATAGTTTATCCTAATGAACTGTGAGTTTTGAGAGACTTATATAGACATGTAGGAATATATTTGATGAGTATTGAATGACTCACTGTAAGTATTCCTAATCATTGGTACACTAACGTCAATAGCAATATTCCCGAGTCGAGTAGCATATCTGGTCCTTTGACTAGAGATACCACTGTGGATGTATGAGTGATTCTTCATACTTTGACAATGATCAAGTCACCGGTCTATTTAGACCAGACCTACGCCTGTTCGTTGGGTGTGGACTGATGCTCATGATATCTTGTGACATATCTAAAGATGATATGTCAGTCTCGTGTGTGGGATTTAGGTATTCACTTCGTGATTTTTAAATTTCTAGCCAGAGAACATTCTGGAAATGAGTTTTGAATGTCGATTGAGAGATCACGAATATGTCGCGACACAGATATGAATTTTACACTACAGAGATTTGACGTTCTCATCTTTGGTACAATTCAGATAGTTTATGATGGATGGACTATACAATATGCCTAAACCTCGACTTGTATGGTTCAGTGTTGTTATTTGTGGTCTAATTATGGACATGAAATGTGTTCCATGGCAAATATACCTTAAACTAGAGAGTCTCACTAATAAGGTATATTTTTTTTTGAAATCGTTGGAAACCCTACCTCCAAACCACTCATTCCGGGCTTAAGCGGAGTAAGTAAAACCTCCGGTTGTCCCAGACTCTTACAAGAAACGCACTCCCTAAATTCAAACCCATTACCTGAATTTCAAATCCTGAGCCCTACACCACCAAGCCACGTCCATTGGGGACACTAATAAAGTATACTCGTAAAGTAATATGGCAATTAATTTCGAATAATACAGATTATTCGTAACTTTACATATGCCTATGTATTTTCATATTTAATGTATATACATGATACATAATTTGATTAGATATACATTAGATCTAATAGAATTTTGACATATGTCAAAAAATAATTATTTAATTATTTAGAAGCTAATTAATTTAATAATTATTTATTATGAAATATTCTAAGCTTATATGATAAGCTTGATACTTGGCTAAATATATAACCATATATTTAGGCCAAAATTTGGCATCATTTCAACCATACATTTAAATTGTCAAAATGACCAAAATGTCCTTCCCATATATAATTTCAAATTTTTGGCCATTTGAAAAAAATAAAGGCTTGGAAAAATTTTGTTCTGAATTGTTCATTTGAGAGAGAGTAAAATTGGGGCTTTATTAGGATTTTATTAATTCACCAAAATTAGAGAAGGTTAAAGAACAATTGGAAGCCCAAAGAAAAAATTGGCTAAATCAAGGTAATTTCTAATTTTATTTGGTTGAAATTATTTTTTTATGTTTCCAATTAATTATATTTGATATAATTGAATTCTTTCATCTTTTGGTGTTAATTTATGTTTAGAAATCCTAATAGGAAGCCCTCATTATATGTGTAAAATTAATTTAACTAACTAGTATAATTAGGTCAAACTATGGTATAGGACACCAAATTACTATTTTAGAGTTGCTTAAGCCACTCCTTGATGACTTAGAATTTTTCTTGAGTTACTTTATGGTGGTTGACTCTCCATTGGTAATTAAGGATTTAGATTTGCATGATTTTGGATTAATTAGATAATTAGTTTGATTAATTATGTTATTAATTCAATCATGGCTTAATTTATGAAATTGAGATATTGTGGATGAAATTCAATATGTAATAATTTGTAAGAAAAATTCTCAGAATTTTCAAAATTATTTCGGAAGTATTTTGGGAATTTTCGACAAAAACCATACTATGGGAAAATTATAATTTGCTAAAATTATAATGAACAACCATTGGATAAGTTAGAGGTATATGATATTGATTAATTTTATCAGCCATTTCTATAGTGAAAATTCCTAAGTCATTATGCATAATCACTCCCAATATTTGATATTAATGAGTGATTATGGTGAAATACGAAAAAGTTAGAGGTATATGATATTTGTTAATTTTATCCGAACTGAAAATATTTTAAAAGTCGATTTCACCCGCCGACGCACTTCCGCTACATTTACCTCAACATAAATAGTATCAAAGCGAGTCTGATCTTGCATCTATAATAGATTTCATACAATAAGAAATGATATTATAATCCAAATTAATGGTTACACATGCAATTAATCTAGATATTTCTTGAATTTTTGGTTTCGTCTCAATGGGAAATATAATGAAATCTTAATTTTTAAGTTGAGTTATGCTTTCTTGAGTAGAACTAATTTGTTGAGAAATTAGTAACTTATGTAAGGAAACATTTATTTTTAGGTACGCCTTGTGCACACGGATGTAAATGAATTTTATTATTATATCTGTATCGTGCCAAAGCTGTGAGGATATAGTTGATGAGAATTTATTTATATCGGTAGAACATATTTGATATGAGATAAATATATTTGATATGAGATAAATTCAAGCGAAAATGCAAACCATAAACGTGTCAAAATTATCAAGGCTACATTAGTATCTTGAATTTATCATTGACAAGTGTAGTCTTGAATACAACTCATTCTTATCGTGCCAAAACTACTAGAATGATACACGATTCATGACCAAAATCAAAAGTGACAGTGAAAATTTTCCCATAATTTATTGCCTTTTATCCATTCTTTGTATCTATATTTGATATTTTCTTAGTACCTATATACCTTTTTGGCCTATATAGCCAAGTCTTAAGTGCCAAATATCAACTTTATCGTGATAGGAAACAAGAGTAGAATTAAATTTCTTAGAAAAAAAAAAAAAACATGGATGCAATTAAGAACATATAGGTCGTTTCTTTTAGTTCCAGTAAGAATAAAGTTGTTTCCTTTTAACACATGCATATTTCCACTCTATGCTTTATAGGTAAAACCAAGTTCATCTAATGAGCCTAAGGATATCAGGTTTCTCTTAAGATCAGGTACATACCTAACATTAGTTAGAATCCTAATCTTTCATCATAAAGTTTAATAGTGATATCTCATATTCCCATAACATTACAAGTATTATTATTACCCATAAACACAAAATCTTTTTATGTACTCTTAAAGTTAATAAATCAGTTCCTATTATGACTCATGTGAAAAGAACAACCTGAGCCGGAGGGGCGACCGATCCGGCAAGGGAGCCCCGGAGGGGAGCCGGAGGTGAAGCCGAAGGGAAATGGTCAAATTAGGAGCTAGGAACTGCTTGTAGCGAATAAAGTGCTCAGCACCCCGATTATAGAACACGCGTATTTCTTTTTCTCATGGTACCATTCGGGTACCCTTGAAAAACCGATTTTTTAAAATCCAAAAATCACAAAAAATAGATCCAAACTCTAAAAATCCACACGTGTCTGGCCGGAATTTCAGGATAAGTGGTGATAAAATATATTTACCATCAAGTACCCTCCGCTGAATATCTCAAACTATCTAAGATCCATTCTTTACTAATTTTATCACTAGTAACAGTCAATGCCTCATATAAACATGTAGTGTTGTTTCTAGTTGCTACTGTTGCACGACTTTCTTTTTTCTATTCTTTAAGGAACTTGTACTAATTCTTTTTTAAAATGTCTATTTTACCACAGCAAAAACACTTCTTGTTTCTATTCTAGTTCTTAATATCTGTATTCTTGTTCTTGCCCTCAAAACCTTGCTCATTTGACTGGTTAGGGATATTATTGACTTCCCTTCTCTCTGTTTTTTCTTTAGCAAAGAGGTTAGTTCTAAACCCGGTCAACGGTTCGGTTCGGTTCGGTTTCGGTTCAATTTTTTTTAAATAATTTTAAAAAATAGAAAATAATTTTTTAAAAAAAATTATAATTGGATATTATTACCAAATAAATATAAAAAAAAAATTTATTTATTTGAATTTTATTATATTAAATTAAAAACTTAAATTAAAAATAAAATAAATAGCTTGAACTTAAAAAAAATATTTATTTGAACTTAAATTTTATTATATTAATATTGGAACCGAACAGTTCCAATAATTCCGGTTGGAACCGTCCGGTTCTAACGGTTCGGCTAGGTTGAGAACCCTCACCGAACCGTACAGAACCGATTTCGATTTCGATTCCGAAATCGGACGGTTCCTTCCAGTTCGATGTCGGTTTCGAATCGGAACCGTGACCGGGTCTAATTAGCTCCATCTCTTTTGCTAACTTTTAGTTGTAGCTCTCTAGCCTTTATAGCTGAGCTTAGGGGTGTGCGCGGGTTGGATTGGGCGGGTAAAGGCCAATATTTCTATCCAATCCGCCACTAGCGGGTTGGGAAAATTCCAATCCGCCACCAACCCACCAAAGTCTAAATCCGGCGGATTGGTTACAAATTTTGGCGGTTTCAACTCAGCGGGTTAGGCGGGTTGGCATTAACAATTTTTTTTTTTTAATTATCACAAACTACAATTTGTTATTGATAATCTCAAAATATAACTAATGCACAAAAAAAAACTAAAGGTAGATTTCATTGAATTGATGATTGATTAGCTGTAAAAATTTATTAGGTGAATTGATTAACTTTAAATACTTAACAATTTCAACTAATATTTTTTTTTTTATGTATGTAAAATTATTAATTAAGCGGGCGGGTCAGGTTATAGCGGGTTGGCAATTTTTCAATCTGTAACCCAATCCAATCCGCAATTTTGGGGATCTAACCCACCCAACCCAAACAACATAACTTAATGACCCGCACATGACGGGTGGGTCGGTTGCGGATTGGACGGGTCGGCGGGTTAAGCGGATATTTTGCACACCCCTAGCTGAGCTGATTAAGTCAAGTTTAGGTACAATACCAGTATATTATAAGGCATTTTTAACTATATTATACTCTTTAGGCAGAGAGTTTAGCAAAATCATAGCATCACTTGAGTACTCTAAGGCATGTTGCTCTTATACCATTGTTAGATTTAGTAACTAAACTAACACTAAAATTGATTAAAATTTGAATCACTACGAACTTATTCAAGAATCGTAGACAACACATATATAAAAAAAACAAGATTTTTACCGTGGATCATCTGATACTAATCTCAAACTACATTTATGTTGAACTCCGAATATGTAGCTCACTATACTAATATCAAACTATTTAAACCCCCTTACTCATCACACCCTCACAATACAATATCCCTAATAGCCTCTCAAGAGAGTCAATAATGAGTCAAGAACCCGATTACAACCTTCAATATATAGCAAGATATTAAAGACTGATTACAGTAACCGACCTTATAAATAAAATTACACAAGAAAGCCTTCTAATTTGATCAACAAATATACATAGAGGCTAAGAGAAGAAGAAGAGGCAACAAAAAGAATTCGATCTTTTTAGCCTTAATGAAAGTGTTGAATTTATAAGAGAAATAAATGCAGAGCAACAGTGAGGATCATGACACGTGGCCACTATCAACGGCTTCAATCTTTGCTAACAGCTTCAGTTAAACGACATGTATTACAAAGTGTGAGGTCACAAATGACAAGTCATTTCCTCCTATTCTTGTCAGCGGACATGTCATTCACTTGATATCGGTTCTGAACCAAACTGATCTGCTAGACTTTGAAGCTTCACATCCCAATACTACTAGTTATAAATTTTGAAAAAAAATAAATAAAAAGTAAAAAAATTCTGTACAAAATTTAACTCAGCACAGAGTCTAAATCATATTATCAATTAACTATTTAACTATACCATAATAACAAACAGCTACGATAAAGTATGCCTTCAATTATAATGAATAATTTTTGCTTAATAAAAAATGACAACGTTGAAAACTACACACTATAAAACATAGATGTTGATGGTGGTTTTCAGCCCCGAAAAATTTCGAAGTTTGAAGAGGGATAAAGTGGGTTTTACATTTAATAGATAAAAGCTCAAGGTCTTTGTGAGGATGAGAGGTCAGATAGAGGGGCCCAAGCCAGACCCGACCCGACCTGCCGAGGTACAAAAAGGCACCCGATGGCAAAACCAGTTGGATAGGATGGGATACCGATCGACCTGATGAGAAGATATCAGATTCGGCAGTATGAGCACCTATGAAGGCCTACCCGAGGTGGTCCATTACTACCGACTTGACTTGATAAAGAAGCCGGGAAGAGCTCAGCATCGTTCACCTCGCGGCGTACCGACCTGGGGACCGAGGTGGGGTTTGCAGTATCTTACACTTATGTATGGATGACGTAAGACCCACATGGGAACTTGTACCTTCCAAAAGGGCGGATGTGACATGAGTGGGTCACCAACTTATCCTCTGACGTACACTTTCACATAGGAGCAGTTGAGATACAGGCTGACAATGTGGCATAACGTGTAGCAGTTACCAAGAGTGGCATGATTTAATGAGGTGTCAGATGGCAAAGCTGCTGTTTGCAGAGTGGTTGGGGAAGAGAGTCTGCGCGGCGATGGCACTCACATGTGGCTGACATCACGAAGTTGGTATAACAGTATAATTTGTCTTAGTATATAAAGGGGTTAGTGATGGAGTTGGTGCTTGGAGTTTCAATCCGATTTGTACATTTTATTATTTATTAATAAAATAACTACATTTTTCATTTCATACCTTATTAATGGTATTGTCATTATGCGTATTAGATTGATGTATAGATATGCTAAGAATAACATCGACCTTAGAATAGTATTGACACTAGGTGTAAACTATTCTTAAAGTAAATATTCTTAGTCGTTGGTTTTGGAATACGGTCGAATTCCTATAACCTAGAAGACTAGCACATGTCGTATATTGGAATTGGAGTTCCAATGGTTTAACGCGATGTACCATGAGTTTTGGAAACTCGTATAGACATGTGGGTATTTGTTGAAGCGAATACTGAATGACTCACAGGTGATTCCTAATAGTTGGAAGTACACACCACCGTCAATAGGAATCTCCTCGAGTCGAGTAGCATATGTAATCCTTTGACTATAGGATAACATTGATTTTGTGTGAGATCATCCACACTTAGATGCCATGTATGTCAGAAAAATTTCATGGTACTGATACACTCAGTAATCAAGTGTGAAGTAAGATAGGATCCGTCGGCCCGTATGTGTACCATAAGGGATTTAGGTATCCATGTGTTGGTCTCTAAGATCATCCCAAGAACATTTCAAGCATGATAAAAGTGTGAATACTAAAAGGAAGTATAGTGGAATTATACTTACAAAGATCGGTAGAGAGGATGTGTAGAGAACAACAAATTTGCTTCCTTTGAAAGTCTCCAAGCTTCCTTTGAAAGTCTCTAAGCTTTCCTTATGTATGAATGAAGTTGATGAGCTCCAAGCTTGAGAAGGATTCCAAACTCAAAGGATGGTTTCCCTATCACCTTTGTATGATTCCTTTTAAGTGCTAGCTTAGGAAAAATTGCTACAAAATTTCCTTTTCCTTCTTGTAACTCTTGGCCAAGCAAAGAGGAAGAAGAAATAGTGCTTTGGGCGTGAATGGTGGAGAGAAGAAAGAGATGAATGACTTGTGTTTTTGTTTCAAAAACAATTACCAAGTCAAATACCAAAAGTTGTAAATGGTTTATTCAAAACCAAAACAAAACAAAAAAAAAAGTGTTGAGAGCCAAAATTGCAATTAATGCTCTCAACCACCTCCATCACCAAAACTTGTGGACTTGTGTCACATCACCCAAGTTGATGTGATTTCATCACAAAATGTGACTAATGATGTGACTTGTTGATGTGACTGTGGGGCCCCATTTAATTCAAAATCCGAGTGGGCCCGCAAACACATTCTGGGATCGGGTTCGTTAATTCTGAATAACGAATTTTCCGTTGCGACGTAATTAAATCCAATTTAATTAAATAATAGTGACTCGTAAAATTATTACGAAAGTCGCTCGTGAATTAACTCTAAATTAATTCGTTCGCCCGAATTAAAATCCAATTTTAATTTCAAGTCGAAATCTAATTTCATTTAATATATCGAATATATTATTTTATCGATTAATTCCAAATTAATCGTTCTCTCTCTTCTAATAGAATTTTATCCCAGATAAATTCTTGCCGTAATTAATCCCAGATTAATTTTTCTCGAGTCATATGTCATCGGTGAATCTTCGGGAAGTGACCCATAAGATCCATGGATATGTTGGCAGTAAATCAGGTCTTCGGACTATCCGAACACGTGCGTACCCGGTACCACGTTCTTACCGATTTACGAGACATGGTTGGCTTCTAGCAAAGCATCGCGCCTACCCAATTCTCCATAAATATTCTTTAAGGAATATATAATCTTTGTCAGATGTAGTATACGTAGTATTGCGTATTGCAATCCAGAATCAGATGTCACATGCAAGGCCTGGGGCTGGAATAGTCTCTATAATCGGATAATCATGACATTGTCATATTATCCCGATAGTTGCAACATAATAGAAAACCGATTTTGTTTCCCTGCGTGATCATCATCTCCATAGGACTGAAGTGATACTTCTGTCTTGACATCACACCCAATACACTACGATTCTCAATAAACCCAGAAGAGGCATACACAGAACCTGTTAAAGTCCCGGACGACCAAAACCAAATCGTATTGATTGTCGTAAGTACTAGAGATGCAATCCAGTATCAGATGCAATCCAGTAGTCATATTATCCCGATAGTTACAACATAATAGAAAACCGATTTTGTATCCATGCGTGATCATCATCTCCATAGGACTGAAGTGATACTTCTGTCTTGACATCACACCCAATACACTACGATTCTCAATAAACCCAGAAGAGGCGTACACAAAACCAAAGCGGATTCCCATATATTAGAACTATGATGTTACGCTTTCATAACGCGCACAAGTGCAATACTAGTCTATTCTGCATTATCGATGTCCAGTCTCGATAATACTACGACTAGGGATATTTAATGATTAAACCTTTATGGATTGATATTGTCTCATATCTTATAATCTGGAACTAATAATAAGGACTTTTATCATTTATATATACAAGTAATTAATTACAAAATGATAAAATGCAATTTCCATTATCACATAGTTAATTTGTACAAAAACACAATGTCTTTTACAAATAGTGAAGCTATGAGTCATAATTGTCCAACAATCTCCCACTTGGCCTATAACCAGTCACTCAAGCATCTAACACCTGAACTATGTACATGTCGCTCAAACTTTTGCTGAGGAATAGCTTTCGTCAGCGGATCTGCAATGTTGTCCTCTGATGCGACCTTCTCGATCTTCGCATCGCCACGATGTATGATCTCACGAATCAAATGGAAACGTCGAAGAACATGCTTGGATCGTTGATGAGACCGCGGTTCCTTAGCCTGCGCTATAGCCCCGTTATTGTCACAATACAATGGAACGAGCTCAGCTGCTAACGGAACTACTCCTAATCCAATTAGGAATTTACGGATCCAAACTGCCTCTTTTGCTGCTTCAGCTGCAGCAATATACTCCGCTTCTGTTGTTGAATCGGTAACAGTCTCTTGCTTGGAAGATTTCCAGCTTACTGCTCCGTTGTTCAAATAAAATATGTACCCAGATTGCGACTTACAGTCGTCTTTATCGGGTTGGAAACTTGCATCGGTAAACCCAGTTACCTCAAGTTCTCCATCTCCATAGATTAAGAAAGCATCCTTAGTTCGTCTAAGATACTTAAGGATATTCTTAACCGCCATCAGTGACCTTCACCTGGATCGGCCTGATAGCGACTACACATGCTCAAAGCATACGAGACATCAGGTCGCGTACATATCATGGCATGGCATAATGATCGATCCGACTACGAGGCGAACAGAATCTGACTCATGTTGTCTCTCTCATCTTGAGTTTTAGGACACATGTCCTTAGATAGAGTGACACCATGTGACACTGGCAACAGTCCCCTCTTAGATTCCATGTTGAATCTCTTCAACACTTTGTCAATGTACGTGCTCTGGGAGAGTCCAAGCAGCTTTCTAGATCTATCCCGGTAGATCTTTATTCCAGAATAAAGGCTGCTTCTCCCAGATCTTTCATGGAGAATTTTAATGAAAGCCAAGCTTTCACCGATTGTAGCATGGGAATGTCATTGCCAATAAGCAATACATCATCAACATAAAGGACAATGAATGTCAGTGCGCTCCCACTAACCTTCTTATATACACAAGGATCATCCTCGTTTTGAACGAAATCATATTTTTATGATCTCATCAAAACGTTGGTTCCAAGAACGCGATGTTTGCTTCAATCCATAAATGGATCGATTTAACTTGCAAACCTTGTCTGCATGTTTAGGTACGACAAAACCGTCAGGCTGTTGCATATAAACATCCTCCAAAAGGTTTCCGTTAAGGAAATCATTTTGACGTCCATTGCCATATCTCGTAATCGAAATGCATACAGCAATAGCAAGCATTATCCGAATGGATTTAATCATGGCAACGAGGTGAAAAAGTTTCGTCGTAATCGACACCATGTCGTTGACGATACCCTTTCGCTACAAGCCTAGCTTTGTATGTTTGTATGTTGCCATCCATGTCGGGTCCTCTTGAAGACCCATTTGCAACCAATAGGCTTTACGCCTTCTGGTGCATCAACCAGTGTCCAAACTGGTTGGTTGGTACATGGAATCCATTTCGGACTTCATGGCATCTTGCCATAAACCGGAGTCGATACCTTGTATCGCTTCCTCATACGTAGCTGGTTCGTCTTCCTCAATAAGATTAATATCCACATGAGGTGAGATCAGAAACCCATACCTCTCAGGTTGTTTTCTGACTCTCTCCGATCTACGCGGTTCTTGTGTATTCGAAGATTGTGGTACAGTCTCATCCTGATGAACTGTTCATGTTCCGTTAAGGATTCTGTGCCAGGAACAGTATCACTCCGATTTTCATCGAGTTCTACTTTCTTCCCACTTACCACTGCATTTAGGAATTCCTTCTCAAGGAAAACCGCATGTAGAGCAACAAATACTTTGTTCTCTTGTGGGTGATAGAAGTAATATCCTTTGGTTTCCCTAGGATATCCTACAAATAGGCATTTATCCGATTTGGGTTCTAGTTTGGTACCTTCCAAACGTTTGACGTATGCCCAGCAACCCCAAATCTTCAGGAATGAGAAACCCGGTTTCTTTCCTGTCCATATCTCATACGGAGTCTGTTGAACAGACTTTGACGGAACCTTATTCAAAATAAGTATTGCACTGTTCAATGCATATCCCCAGAAGGAAATAGGTAGCTCTGTGCGACTCATCATCGACCTTACCATGTCTAACAAAGTTCGGTTTCTCCGTTCGGACACACCGTTTAATTGCGGTGTTCCGGGAGGAGTCCACTGTGAAAGAATACCATACTCTTTCAAGTAATCAAGAAACTCATTGCTCAAGTATTCTCCACCACGGTCCGACCGTAATGTTTTAATACTTTTGCCGGTCTGTTTTTCTACTTCGTGTCGAAACTCTTTGAATTTCTCAAAGGTTTCCGACTTGTGTCTCATAAGATACACATAACCATAACGCGATGCATCATCCGTAAAGGTTACGAAGTATTCATATCCACCTCTAGCCTGGCTAGACATGGGCCCACATACGTCACTATGAACGAGGGCTAACAGTTCGGTGGCACGTGCACCTTTACCGCTAAAAGGTGTTTTTAGGCATTTTGCCTAATAAACAAGATTCGCAGACGTCATATGAATTGGATCAAATCCGTCCAAGTACCCACTCTTCGAAAGTGTGGATATGCGAGTCTTGTTAATGTGTCCCAGACGACAATGCCACATATAAGTTTCATCTTTGTTACTTAGTTTAAGCCTTTTGTTTGTTACATTATATGTTTGAGATTGATTTATATTCAAAATATAAAGACCATTATTACATCAGCACTGCATATCCATATCATTTTTATACATAAAACACCCAGTGTTTTAAAAACAAAAGTATAGCCACATTGGGCAATATAGATACAGATATAATATTCCTAGTCAAACTAGGTACATAATAACAGTCTGAAAGATTAAGTACATGCCCCCGAGGGCAGTTCCAAAATATAAGTCCCAACGGCCAAAACGGCGACTCGAGTCCCATTTCCAACGCGGAGGTCAATCTCTCATGAGGCCAGTCTCCTGCTAATCCGCAGATCCTGCACATCAGTACATATATGAGTACCACAACCAGAATCAAAAATCCAATTTTTAAAACTAGAAGTAGACATGTTTATTTCTATAAAAAAACATACCTGAAGCCGGTGCCTTGCCCGCTTTGATTTCCTTCATGTGCCTTGTACAGGCAGTCACGCTTCCAGTGACCCCGTTTGCCACACTGCAGGCATACATCTTGGGATTTGTCATGGCCTTCCCAGAAGACTTTGACGATTTGGCCTTGCCCTTCTTTTCTTCTTCTCTTCTTTCTTTACACCTCCAGTCGCCTTGGGCCAAGCCCTTGGAGACTGAGATGTTGAAGCGAAGTGCGCCTCGCGCTTTTTGCCCTTCAACAGCTCTTTTTCTGCTTCACGCAGTATTGCCATCAGCTTTCCAAGAGTATGGTCTTGGTTCATCATATTGTATTTCATGATAAACCCGCTCCAGCTATCAGGAAGAGACTGCAAGATCAAATCTATAGAAATCTCAGCCTCAAAGGTTATGCCTAACTGACTTAGCTGTTCAATGTCGGCAATCATCTGTGACACGTGGTGCTCCACAGATGTACCCTCCGACATTCGAGAGCGAAAGAGTTTTTTCTGTAATTCATACCTTTACGATCTAAGGTTAGATCGATGAAGGTCCTTCAATTTTGCCATCATTGTATAGGGATCCAATCTCTTGTTTTGGCGACGAAATTGAGGGGTCATCGCAGCGAGCATGGCAGACTGAGCAGTTGAGTTGTCATCAATATGAGTTTTCCAAAGCTCAAGCTCAAGCGGCTGCTCATTTACAGGCTTAGGCCTGAGGGGTCTCTCTATCGTATAGAGCATCCTCTCAGCCCCCAGGACAATCCTGAGGTTCATATCCCAATCAGGAAAGTTCGCGCCATTAAAGAAATTTTCGCCCATGATAATGTCTCTAACTCCGATTTTTCCAGCCATCTTAATTGCAATAGTCAAACTATTCAATTAATATAAAATATAATTGACGAAATAATTTGAAAGCGCGTAATGCCAAGTATTTGAACGAAATTGAAAATTCAATACTGGCCTCCCATATTTTTCGGCGAGCCTCTAACCCTCTGTTGAGTACTCGGGAAACCTAGTTTCCTAGTGGGCTAGGATCCCATTAAATAACACACAACCTTGACTTTGGCCAACAAGCTGTATGATATTTAACTAGGTAGATCTCTAATATCAATTGGAACTCATCCAATTCCTAGATCTGGTAGGTGGACCTCCAAGTCCGAAACATATATACAATATATATGCCAATATATCCAATATATTTTCATAACATTTTTCCTCTGAATCAACTAAGCCTTGGCTTTGGCTCAACAAGCTTAATGATTACAGTTAAGCGGGACCCATTGACCTTGGAAAGCTTCGTAATCGATGTCGATGAACAAGAAGTGATCTTGACTTTGGCCAACAAATCACAACTTGGGCAAGACATACGATATGGAACAAAGCCTTCATGATTCAAACACATCCACGATGGACAAAGGTCTTGACTTTGGCTAACAAACCAGTGCCAATCTTGGATATTGAGAATGAATCATTCAATGGAAGGAAACCGTTTAATATTTGATTGAGGGTTTTTCGCGTAATTGGCAACCAATTAATTATCTTTGATTAGGTCTCATCATACACCCTTAAGCATGCATTCTAAAAGCATAATAAGGCACGATAAATAAATTAATAATGATATGCAGATGGATATCTCACAAATTGTTCCTAGAACAAATCACTCACTTTCCTATCCCCGGCTAGCACTATTCTAACTTCTACCCAATTACATAATACATTAAGAAACCTCATTACATTGAGGGAAATTGGTGAGAAGATAATTACAAAGAATCGAGAGATAAAGGCTGGACACGCAGGTCCAATTTAATAAATTCTAAATTTATTACAAAACAATTTCCAAATTTGCCCTCACCCATCTAATATCCATCTGATATACATTATTCATACAACACATCCATGTATTCATACAAAGCATGTTATTCAATGAATCTAATCCAATTAATTAATCTTTGAATTAAGTGATCATCCAATGTTCAAACAACAATTTGATTTGCGCGAGTCCAACTCGTTAAAAATAAGCACTTAAAGTACGAATTCTTGAATTATATCGAACTACAAATTTAAATCTGATTCAATTGTATTCAATACTAATTCTATATTTAATTCCAAATTAAAAATTACACTTTTAATGTGCATTTACGACTTAGATTCTAAATCTAATCTTAATGGGTCTCAAAGCCCAATTAACATCCAATGTTAATTTAATTAAAGTTCAATGGGCTTTCAATTAATTTCTTAAGGCATGAACTTTGGCAACCAAAGCCCAATAAGGAATCACCATTTGCCACAAAATTAATTTTGGCCCATTAGCCCCAATTAAATTTTAAAAGGCCCATTTATTATATTTGGACTTAATGGAATGGTTTAGGCCCAATTTGGATCCAATCCAATTGTCTAAAACCAACTTGGCCCAACCAAGCCCATTAGGCCCAAATACAACAACTTTAACCCAATTAATTAAATTCTAATATTCCAAATTTCACAATTAATTAATTAAAGTGCTTAACCATAATCAATTATTTAAATCAACATTTCATAAATACTAATTTAATCAATTAATCATGCTTTGTTATATTCAACACATGTCTAACATTATTGAACAAAAATCAAGTCATTAACATGCTCCTTTGGTCACAACAATGGAATGATTTTTATATCCGATTTCGATTTCAATCCAATTAAATCACAAATCAATATATCCAAGCATTTTAAACACATCCAATGGTTTAAAAAACAAAAAATCACCATGACCTAGGGTTCTTTAGTATTCGGCCAAGCCTAAGCATTTGGGGAAAATTAATCCAATTAATTTTTCTTCAAATTGATAATGCACAACTCTAAGTTAACATTATATAAGCATACTCAAACAAACAATTTGATCAAAACATGCTTAAATCAAAAATACCCCAATTTTAAGTATATAAACCCTAAGTTCATTTCATGCTCAAAATATGCTCATGATACTATTTTTGGTCTCTAAGAACATCCTAAGAACATTTCAAGCATGATAAAAGTGTGAATACTAAAAGGAAGTATAGCGGAATTATACTTACAAAGATCGGTAGAGAGGATGTGTAGAGTACAACAAATTTGCTTCCTTTGAAAGTCTCCAAGTTTTCCTTATGTATGAATGAAGTTGATGAGCTCCAAGCTTGAGAAGGATTCCAAACTCAAAGGATGGTTTCCCTATCACCTTTGTATGATTCATTTTAAGTGCTAGCTTAGGAAAAATTGCTACGAAATTTTCGTTTCCTTCTTGTAACTCTCGGCCAAACAAATAGGAAGAAGAAATAGTGCTTTGGGCGTGAATGGTGGAGAGAAGAAAGAGAGGAATGACTTGTGTTTTTGTTTCAAAAACAATTACTAAGTCAAATACCAAAAGTTGTAAATGGTTTATTCAAAACCAAAACAAAAAAAAAAGTGTTGAGAGCCAAAATTGCAATTAATGCTCTCAACCACCTCCATCACCAAAAGTGACTTGTGTCACATCACTCAAAGTTGATGTGATTTCCATCAAAAAAGGTGACTAATGATGTGACTTGTGGGCCCCATTTAATTCAAAATCCGAGTGGGCCCGCAAACACATTCCGGGCTCGGGTTCGTTAATTTCGAATTAACGAATTTTCCGTTGCGACCTAATTAATTCCAATTTAATTAAATAATAGTGCCTCGCAAAATTATTACGAAAGTCGCTCGTGAATTAACTCTAAATTAATTCGTTCGCCCGAATTAAAATCCAATTTTAATTTCGCGTCAAAATCTAATTTCATTTAATATATCGAATATATTATTTTATTGATTAATTCCAAAGTAATCGTTCTCTCTCTTCTAATAGAATTTTATCCCAGATAAATTCTCGCCGTAATTAATCCCAGATTAATTTTTCTCGAGTCATACGTCATCGGTGAATCTTCGGGAAGTGACCCATGAGATCCATGGATATGTTGGCAGTAAATCAGGTCGTCGGACTATCCGAACACGTGCGTACCCGGTACCACGTTCTTACCGATTTACGAGACATGATTGGCTTCTAGCAAAGCGCCGTGCCTACCAAATTCTCCAGAAATATTTTTTAAGGAATATATAATCTTTGTCAGGCGTAGTATACGTAGTATTGCATATTGAGATCCAGTATCAGATGTCACATGCAAGGCCTGGGGCTGGAATAGTGTCTGCCCCGTACGAAGCATATATCGGATCACAAACAACTAGTCTCTATAATCGGATAATCATGACCTTGTCATATCATCCCGATAGTTGCAACATAATAGAAAACCGATTTTGTATCCCTGCGTGATCGTCATCTCCATAGGACTGAAGTGATACTTCCGTCTTGACATCACACCCAATACACACTACGATTCTCAATAAACCCAGAAGATGCGTACACAGATTCTGTTAAAGTCCCGGACGACCAAAACCAAAGCGTATTGATTGTCGTAAGTACTAGAGATGCAAGTCTCAGGTTAAGACCAAATACACCTACCCTGAAGCGGATTCCCATAGACACATAGTCATACTACCAATGGGATTCCGCGGGGTCTATCCAGAGCGAAGTTGTTTCCGTACCATCGGTAAACACAACCTCATATCACACTTGTATAAGTATCTAATACTTAAATATATGAGAACTATGATGTTACGCTTCCATAACGCGCACAAGTGCAATACTATTATATTCTGCATTATCGATGTCCAGTCTCGATAATACTACGACGAGGGATATTTAATGATTAAACCTTTGTGGATTGATATTATCTCATATCTTATAATCTGAAACTAATCATAATGACTTTTATCATTTATATATACAAGTAATCTAATTACAAAATGATAAAATGCAATTTCCATTGTCACATAGTTAATTTGTACAAAAACCACAGTGTCTTTTACAAATAGTGACGCTATGGGTCATAATTGTCCAACACCATGTTAGTAAAGTCACGATTCTTAAATCTTTGGCCAAAGTCGATCACCTAGGGTGGATCGCATCAGTTATGAAGAATCGTGGACATGTCGACATGAGATGTGCGTCTCGGAAACTTGACGGTATATTCTATGTTTCCTAAGCACAACTCGGATAGCCTACGTGTTAGTGTTCCTAGAACATGTCAAGGATCTCTAAGTTGATTTGTGTGTGAATAAATCAAAGAGAGTTGAGGAAATACTCACATTGATCGGATGAGTTTCAAGACTTTTTCTTTGTATTTGGGAAGCTTCAAGCTTTCTTTGTTGTTCCTAATTCAAGGTTGAGTTTCCCTATCACCTTTTTTTGACTCCTTAATGTGCTAGCAAGTAGAAATTTTGCAACAAAATTCCATGGGGAGAGGATGAAGCTCACAGTTTTGGAGGCTTGGAGGAGGGAATGAATAGTGATTTTTGTTTCCAAAACATATCACTTAAGTTGACTTGTGTTTGTGTAATAAAATGTCACATTTATAATAGCCAACAACTTCCATCACACTTATGACTACTTGATGTAAGTCAAGTGTCAAGTTGATGTTAGTTGGTGGGCCCCACTTTAAATTCAAAATTCAAGTGGGCTTGCTCAACACGCTTCGGGCTCGGATTCATTTAATCTGATTAAACGAATTTTCCGTTGCGACGTAATTAAAACTAATTTAATTAAATAATAATGTCTCGCAAAATTTTTACGAAAGTCGCTCGCAAATTAATTCCAAATTAATTCGTTCGCCCGAATTAAAATCCAATTTTAATTCCGCATTGAAATCCAATTTCAATTAATATATCTAATATATTATTTTAGCCCAATTAAATAGAGAAATCCAATTTCACTATAAAATTTATTTTACCGATTAATTTCAAATTAATCACATTCTCTCCTCTCGACGAATTTAATCCCAGATAAATTCTCGACGCAAGTAATCCCAGATTAATTCTTTCTCTGATAATTAATCCCAGATTAATTCTTGCCGTAATTAATCCCAGATTAATTTTCTCTCTCATAATTAATCTCAGATTAATTATGTTCGAGTCAAATCTCATCGGTGAATCTTCGGGAAGCGACCCAAAAGATCCCTGAATATGTTGGCATTAAATACGGTCATCGGACTATCCGAACACGTGCGTACCTGGTATCACGTTCTTACCGATTTACAAGACATGGTTGGCTTCTAGCAAAACACCATGCCTACCCAATTCTCCAGAAATATTCTTTAAAGGAATATATAATCTTTATCAGGCGTAGTATACAGTGTATTGCGTATTACGATCCAATATCGGATGTCACATGCTAGGCCTAGGGCTGAAATTGTGTCTGTCCCGTACGAAGTATATATCGGATCACTAGCAACTAGTCTCTATAATCGGATAATCATGACATAGTCATATTATCTCGATGACTGCAGTACTTAAGAGTACTAGTTCTGTATCCTACGTGATCATCATCTCCATAAAACTGAAGTGATACTTCCATCTTGACATCACACCCAATACACTACGATTCTCAGAAAACCCAGAAGAGGCGTACACAGAACCTGTTAAAGCCCTGGATGACCAAAACCAAAGCGTACTGATGGTCGCAAGTATTAGCGATGCAAGTCTCAGGTTAATACCAAATACACCTACCCTGATTCGGATTTCCATAGACACAAAGTCATACTACCAATGGGATTCTGAGGGGTCTATCCAGAGCGAAGTTGTTCCCGTACCATCGGTAAACAGAAACTCCTATCACACTTGCATAAGTATCCAATACTTAAATATATGAGAATTATGTCGTTAAGCTTTCATAACGCGCACAAGTGCGATACTAGTCTATTCCGCATTATCGATGTTCAGTCTAGATAATACTACGGCTAGGGATATTTAATGATTAAACCTTTCGTGGATTAATACTGTCTCATATCTTATTAATCCGGAACTAATCATAAGGACTTTTATCATTTATATATCTGAGTAATCTAATTACAAAATGATAAAAGAGTAATTTCCTTTGTCACATAGTTAATTTTGTACAAGAACACCATGTCCTTTACAAAATAGTGATTTTATGGGTCATAATTGTCCAACAATCTCCCACTTGGCCTATAGCCAATCACTCAAGTGTCCGACACTTGAACTATGTACGGGTCGCTCATGTTTATGCTGAGATATCGCTTTCGCCAGCGGATTTACAAGGTTATCATATGATGCGATTTATTCGATCATCACATCGCCACGATGTATGATCTCACGAATCAGATAAAACCATCGAAGTACATACTTGGATCGTTGATGAGACCGTAATTCTTTAGCCTGTGCTGTAGCCTAGCTCAGCTACTAACAGAACTACTTCCTAATCTAATTAAGAATTTTATAGATCCAAAAATCTTCTTTTACTGCCTCAGTTGCAGCAATATAATCCGCTTTTGTTGAATCAGTAACATTATCTTGCTTGGAAGATTTCTAGCTCACTGTTCCGTTGTTCAAAAAAAAATACGTACCCTGATTGCGACTTAAAGTCGTCTTTATCGGTTTAGAAACTTGCAACGGTGAACCTAGTCACTTCAAGTTCTCCTTCTCCATGTAATAAAAGGCATCCTTAGTTCATCTAAGATACTGAAGGATGTTCTTTACATCAATCCAGTGACCATCACTTGGATCGGCCTGATTGTGACTCCACATGCTCAAAGCATATGAGACACCAAGCGGCGTACATGTCTTTCAATGTACGAGTTCTCAAAGAGTGCCAACAACTTTTAGATCTAACCCAGTAGATCCTTATTCCTAGAATAAAGGTTGCTTCTCCCAAGTATTCATGGAAAATTTTAATGAAAGCCAAGCTTTCATCGATTGTTAGTATGGGAATGTCATTGCCAAGAAGCAATACATCATCAACATACATGACAATCATTGTCAGTGCGCTCCCACAAAACTTCTTATATACAAAAGAATCATTATCGTTTTGAATGAAACCATATTCCATTATGATCTCATCAAAACGTTGATTCCAAGAACACAATGCTTGCTTCAATCCATAAATGGATCGATTTAACTTGCAAACCTTGTTTGCATGTTTCGGCACGATAAAATCGTCAGGATGTTGTAAACATCCTCCAAAAGGTTTCTGTTAAGGAAAGCGGCTTTGATGTCCATCTGCCATATTTCATAATCGAAATATGTAGCATTAGCAAGCATTATCCGAATGGATTTAATCATGGCAACGGGTAAAAGGTTCCGTAGTAATCAATACTATGTTGATGACGATACCCTTTCGTTACAAGCCCAGCTTTGTACGTTTGTATGTTGTCATCCATGTGTGTCTTAACCATGAAGAATCATTTACTACTAATAGGCACAATGCCTTCTGGTACATCAACCAGTATCCAAACTTGGTTGGTATACATGGAATCCATTTCGAACTTCATGGCACTTTGCTATAAATCGGAGTCGATACCTTGTATCGTTTCCTCATACGTAGTCAGTTTATTATCCTCAATAAGATTAACCTCTCATGAGGTGAGATCAGAAACCCATACCTCTTAGGTTATTTTCTGACTCTCTCTGACCTACGCGGTTCTTATGTATTAAAAGATTGTGGGACAGTCTCATCCTTGATGAACTATTCGTGTTCCGTTAAGGAATCGGTGTCTTAAACAGTATCACTCTGATTTTCATCGAGTTCTACTTTCCTCCCACTTACCACTGCATTTAGGAATTCTTTTAGGAAAACTGCATGGACAACAACAAATATCTTTGTTCTCTTGTGAGTTATGGAAATGGTTTCCCTAGGATAACCAATTACAAAATGGGCACTTATCCAATTTAGGTTGTAGTTTGGTATCATCCAAACATATGCCCAGCATTCCCAAATCTTCAGGAATGTGAAACCCAATTTCTTTCATGTCCATATTTCATACGGAGTCTGTCCAACAGACTTTGACGGAACCTTATTCAAAATAAGTATTGCAATGTTCAATGCGTATCCCTAAAAGAAAATTGGTAGCTCAGAGCGACTCATCATTTAACCTTACTATGTCCAACAAAGTTCGGTTTCTCCGTTCGGACACACCACTCAATTGAGGTGTTCTGGGAGGAGTCCACTGTGAAATAATACCATACTCTTTCAAGTAATCGAGAAACTTATTGCTCAAGTATTTTCCATTGCGGTCCAACCGTAATATCTTAATACTTTTGCCCGTCTGTTTTTCTACTTCGTGTCGAAACTCTTTGAATTTTATCAAAAGTTTCTGAATTCTATTTCAAAAGAAACACATAACCATAACGCGATGCAACATCCGTAAAGGTTATGAAGTATTTATATCCATCTCTAGCCTAGCTAGACATGGGCCCATATACGTCACTATGACCGATGGCTAAACAGCTCGGTGGCACTTACACCCTTACCACTAAAAGGTGTTTTAGGCACTTTGCCTAATGAACAAGATTCACAGACATCATTTGAATTAGGATCAAATCTGTCCTAGTATCCATTCTTCGAAAGTGTGGATATACGAGTCTTGTTAATACGTCTCTGACAACAATACCACAAATAAGTCTCATCTGATTAATTCAGTTTGAGCTATTTGTTTGTCATGTTATATGTTTTGAGATTTGTTTATATTCAAAATATAAATACTGTTATTCACATCTAATATGTATATCTCAATATCATCTTTATAAACAAAACACCCAGTGTTCTGGAACATAAAGGTATACCCGCAACGGGTTAAACTAGATATAGAGATAATATTTCTAGTCAAACTAGGTACATTATAACAGTTTCCTAATTTAAGTACATGCCTAAAGGGCAGTTCCAAAACTCAGGTTCCCATAGCCAAAACAGCGACTCTCGTCATGTTTCTGACTCGCAGGTCGATCTCATCTGAAGTCAGTCTCCTGCTAGTCAGCAGATCCCGCACATCAGTACATATGTATGTACCACATCCAGTATCAAACTCCAATTTTAAAACTAGTAGTGGACACGTTTATTACAATAACAAACATACATGAAGTCTGAGCCTTGCTCGCCTTCACTTCCTTCATGTCTGCCTTGTCCATACGGTAGTCACGCTTCCAGTGACCCCATTTGCAACAATTTAGGCAGACATCTTAGGATATGTCATTTGTCTTCCCAGAAGACTGTGACGATTTTGCCTTTGCCCCTTTTTTTTTCCGCACCCCCAGAAGCCTTCGGCCAAGCCTTGGCCTTCTGAGATGTCGAAGTAAGATGTGTCTTGCGCTTCTTGCCCTTTTGGAAGCTCTGGCTTTGCTTCTTTAAGCATAGCCATTAACTCTCCAAGAGTTATCTCTTGGTTAAAGATGAACCCGCCCCAGCATTCGGGTAGAGACTATAAGATCAAATCTATGGAAGTCTCGGCCTCGTAGGTAATGCCCAGCTAACCTAGCTGTTCGATGTCAGCAATCATCTGCGACACCTAGTGCTCGACAGATGTACCATCTGACATACGCGAGCGAAAGAGCTCCTTTTGCAATTCATACTTCTGAGATCTAATATTAGATCTGTGAAGATCCTTCAATTTCAACATCATACTATAAGGATCCAATCTTTTGTTCTGACGACGAAATTAAGGTGTCATTGCAGCAAGCATGATAGATTGAGCACTAAAGTTATCATCACAATGAGTCTTCTAAAGCACATGTTCTACTATTTGCTCAACTACGGGCTCAGGCCCGAGAGGTTTCTCTATCCAATAGAGTAACTTCTTAGCTCCCAGGACTATCCTGAGATTCATTTCCCAATCTGGAAAATTTACGCCGTTAAAGACATTATCGCCCATGATGATGTCCCTAACACTAATCTTTTCAGCCATCTCGATTGCAATAGTCCAAGTATTCAATCAACGATTTTGGGTTCACTCAAAATGTAATGATTACTATAGTCCAACTATATAATCAACTACAAGTGGAGTAGTATGTTGTACAGTCTAACTGTTCAAAGAAATCAATATTCAATATTAGTCCAACTAATATATATTTATAACAACGATAAATAAAAATAAAAGAGCGTGTATTGGCAAGTATCTAAACGAAATTGCAAATTTAATACTAGCCTCCCACTATTTTTCGGAGAGCCTCTAACCCTCTGTGGAGTACTCGGGAAACCTAGTTTCCTAGTGGGCTAGAATCCCGTTAAATAACACACAACCTTGACTTTGGCCAACAAATTGTATGAAACTTAACTAGGTAGATCTCTAAGATCAATTGGATCTCATCCAATTCCTAGATCCAGTAGGTGGACCTCCAAGTCTGAAACATATATCCAATATATGTAAATATATCCAATATATTTCCTAACCTTTTTCCTCTGAATCAACTAAGCCTTGGCTTTGGCTCAACAAGCTTAATGATTCCAGTTAAGCGGGACCATTGACAGTGTGAAAGCTTCGTAATCCACATCGATGAACTAAAGGTGACCTTGACTTTGGCCAACAAGTCACAACCGCCCAAGACATGCGATATAGAACAAAGCTTTCGTGGTTCAAACACATCCGCGATGGACATTGATCTTGACTTTGGCCAACAAACCAATGCCAATCTTGGATCTTGAGAGAGAACCACTCAATGGAAGGAAAACGCTTAATATTTGATTGAGGGTTTTTGCGTAAATTGGCAACCAATTTATTATCTTTGATTAGGTCTCATCATACACCCTTAAGCATGCATTCTAAAAGCATAATAAGGCGCGAAATAAATTAATAATGATATGCGGATGGATATATGACAAACTTTATTCCTAGAACAAATCTCTCATTTTCCTCTCTCCCGCTAGCAATATTCATACTTCTACCCAATTACATAATACTTCTAAATAAACCTCATTTACATTGAGGGGAATTGGTGAGAAGAGAAATACAATGAGAAAAGAGATAATAGGCTGGACACGCAGGTCCAATTTAATAAATTCTAAATTTATTACAACAATTTCAAAAATTGCCCTCACCCTTCTAATATCCATCTGATATACATTATTCATAAAATACATCCAAGTATTCACACAAAGCATGTTATTCAGTCAATCTAATCCAATTAATTAATCTTTGAATTAATGACCAACCAATGTTCAAACAACGATTTGATTTGCACGAGTCCAACTCGTTTAAGAATAAATACTCAAATACGTATTCTTGAATTATATCGAACTACAATTTTAAATCCAATTTAAATTGTATCCAATACAAATTCATATTTAATTCCAAATTAAATAATTACACTTTTAATAGTGTCTTTTAGACTTGGATTCCAAATCCAATCTTCATGAGTCTTAAAGGCCCAATTAGTATCCAATACTATTTAATTAAAGTCCAATGAGCTTTTAATTAATTCTTTAGGCATGGGTTTTGGCCATTATGGATCAAACCCAAGATGCCAAGGTCCAATTAGGAATCATCCTATGCCAAAAATCAATTTAGGCCCATTAGGCCCAATTAAATTATTTAAAGGCTCAATTTTCATATTTGGACTTTATGGAAATGGTTTTAGGCCCAATTGGATCCAACCCAATTGTCCTAAACCAAAATTGGCCCAACCAAGCCCATTAAGCCCAATTACAACAATTAAATTAATAAATTATTCCAAATTACATATTAATCCAATTCAAGTGTAATTAACATAATTAATCAACTAATCTAATGTTTCCAAAACACTAATTAATCCAATTAATCATGCTCAATATTTACAATTCATGTCCAACATAAATTGAAGCAAAATCAATTCTAAAACATGCTATATAGCTCACGGCAAAGGCATAGAAATTATCATGCAATTTGATTTCAATCCAATTAAATCATGCCATTTAACATACATTTCATCTAACATACATTTCATGCCATTTAACATATCTAATTGTCAAATTTCAAAATTAACCATGAGCAATACTAGGGCATAAATTCGGCCATGCTAAGGAATTTGAGATTTTTGATCTAATCAATTTTTCTCAATTCCAACAATGTACAAATCCAATTCAACATCATATAAACATAACCCAACCATCAATTTAGGCAAATCAAGCTCCAAGCCAAAAAATCCCAAATTAAAGTATATAAACCATAGTTCAAATCAAGCTTAAATCTCGTTCTGATATCATTGTTAGTGTTCCTAGAACATACCAAGGATCTCTAAGATGATTTGTGTGTGAATAAATCAAAGAGAGTTGCGGAAATACTCACATTGATCGGATGAGTTTCAAGACTTTTTCTTTGTATTTGGGAAGCTCCAAGCTTTCTTTGTTGTTCCTAACTCAATGATGAGTTTCCCTATCACCTTCTTTTGACTCCTTAATGTGCTAGCAAGTAGAAATTTGGCAACAAAATTCCATGAGGATATGATGAAGCTCACGGTTTTGGAGGCTTGGAGGAGAGAATGAATAGTGATTTTTATTTCCAAAACATATCACTTAAGTTGACTTGTGTTTGTGTGATAAAATGCCACATTTATAATAGCCAACAACTTCCATCACACTTATGACTACTTGATGTAAGTCAAGTGTCAAGTTGATGTAAGTTGGTGGGCCTCACTTTAAATTCAAAATTCAAGTGGGCTTGCTCAACACACTTCGGGCTGGGGTTCGTTTAATATGATTAAACGAATTTTCCGTTGCGACGTAATTAAATCCAATTTAATTAAATAATAATACCTCGCAAAATTATTACGAAGGTCGCTCGCAAATTAATTCCAAATTAATTCGTTCGCACGAATTAAAATCCAATTTTAATTTCGCATTGAAATCCAATTTCAATTAATATATCTAATATATTATTTTACCCCAATTAAATAAATTAAATAGAGAAATCCAATTTCACTATTAAATTTATTTTACCGATTAATTCCAAATTAATCGCGTTCTCTCCTCTCGACGAATTTAATCCCAGATAAATTTTCGACGCAATTAATCCCAGATTAATTCTCTCTCTGATAATTAATCCCATATTAATTCTTTCCATAATTAATCCCAAATTAATTCTGTTCGAGTCAAATCTCATCGGTGAATCTTCGGGAAGCGACCCAAGAGATCCCTGAATATGTTGGCATTAAATACGGTCATCGGACTATCCGAACATGTGCGTACCCGATATTACGTTCTTACTGATTTATAAGATATGGTTGGCTTCTAGCAAAGCACCGTGCCCACCCAATTCTCCAGAAATAATCTTTAAAGGAATATATAATCTTTATCATGAGTAGTATACAGTGTATTGCGTATTACGATCCAATATCGGATGTCACAAGCTAGGTCTGGGGCTGGAATTGTGTCTGCCCCGTACGAAGCATATATCGGATCACTGGCAACTAGTCTCTATAATCGAATAATTATGACCTAGTCATATTATCCCAATGACTGCAGTATTTAAGAGTACTAGTTTTGTATCCTACGTGATCATCATCTCCATATGACTGAAGTGATACTTCCATCTTGACATCACACCCAATACACTACGATTCTCAGTAAACCCAGAAGAGGCGTACACAGTGTTTGGGTTGGTGCTCAGAGCGCCAATTCCCGGTTGTATTTCTTTATGAATACTTCTGTAAAACATTATTATTTTGAATAATATATACAGTTTCTATAATATAATGTATCTTTTAATATGGTAAAGAAGTAATGACCTTAGAATGATTAGTCATGGTGCAGTTGCAAAAGCGTCGCAACTGACATTGAGTTGTATCATGACGTTGTCATTCTCAGACAGTTCCTTGTCAAGGTTTACACTACTTGGTCAGTATAGTAAACCGTTGAGACCGGTACATATCGTATACTGGAATATATGATTCCAATGGTTTCTCAATGAACCATAAGTCTTGGAGACTAGTATAGACGAGTAGGTGTTTATAGCGGATAAACACTGAACGACTCACCGAAGAGTCTTAATGGATGGTACACCAACGTCAATAAGAATCTTATCGGGTTGAGTAGCACTTGTGATTCTTAGACTTGAGATGCCACTGTGGGCACATGAGACATCTTCTACACTTAGATGGCAGTCACGTCACCGATCTATTAAGATCAGACCTCCGCCTGTTCGTTGGGTGTAGATAGATCCTCAGGGTGTCCTGTGTGTATCGAGATAAGATCTGTCAGTTCTGTATATCAGAGCATAGGTAGTCCATATGATTAGCAATCAGATAAAAACCATGGGCCCATGGTACAATTTAGAAGTTAGTTCTAAATGTTCTTTTTGAGATTGCTAATAGAATAGTCGACTGGATAATCCCTATAGAGATTTGACGTTTACATCTATATCTCTGGGATTTATCCGGATACCTGTGACTGAGGAATTATACATTTTCCATGACCTCGACCTGTATGATTCAGCGAGTTTATCCGTGATCGTCATAATTTACGGGTGGATAAATTATGGACACGAAATTGGATTTCGTGACGGATATGTCTGAATCTAGAGAGTCTCACTAATGAAATATACTCGTAGAGTACTAGGGCAACAATTATAAATAATATTGATTATTTATAAAGTCGTTTAAAGGTTAAACGTAAAATACATGTTTAGGGATAGTCGTTTCCTTAATTTGTGTATTTACATTTAATATTATATTAATTTAAATACACATTAATCAAATGTCAAATTGTGATATTTGACTAATATTATAAATATATATGTATTTGATATTTATTGTAAATATGATACATATATTTAATATATTTGTATTTAAATAATTATTTAATTATTTAATTGTTAAATGATTAAATTAATTAAAATATAAATATTTTAAAGTTAAGATATTTATTTTAATGACTTGAGTTACTTTTGTTGACTTGCTTTAATTCATTAAATGGTTTGATGATTAAAAATGCAAGTTGATAAAAGGCTTTAAATGAAACAAAAATCAAAAAATATCTAGATATTTGGCATATACCAAATTCGGCCAAGGCATAGGTTTTTAGTATAAATTGTTTTGTTTTCATTTAAGGTTTAATAACCTAATACACTTTATCAAATACTCCATTGAAGAAAGAAAAAGAAGCTTGAGAGAAAGAAAGGCAAAAATCAAGAAAAGCTTGGAATTTAGTAAGTATTTCCAACCTTCCATTAGAGAGAAAAATGTTCCTCTTGTTGTGGGCTTCACCTTGTGATGTTCTTGTGTTTTTCCATTCTTTATTCTTTGTATTTTTTGTGGATGAAAGTTTGATAAAAGGGTTGAGCATGTATAAAGTTGATAGAATGCTTATAAGATGTTAACTAGCATTCTTTTCATGGTTTTAGAAACTTGTTGCTAATCTAGAGTTGTTTACCCACTCTTAAATGATCTAGATTTGATCTATAGTTATTTCATTGTGTTGAGACTTGATTTGGATGGAAGAAACATGATTGAAGTATTGGATTTAACCAATTTGGTCTAATTTGTCCAATTTGAAGAAATTGAAAAATTAGGGTTTAAGACCACTTCCAAATTTGGGGATTTTCATTTATATGGTGTATTTGGATGTGTATATGATGCATGTAAAATATTGGGTTGATTGGATTTTGTCTTAATGTGTTTTGAACATTGGAAGTGCAAAATGCACAATTATGCCACCATTGGAGGCTCTCGGCCTTGGCTAAGTTTTTTGGGTTTTATGTTTCAAATTGTATTTTGACATTTGGGACATGTTAAACTCATCCTAGAGATGATTTAGAATCATACAAAAAAAAATTTGAACAATTTCGGATTAAAATAAACAAAATGTTATGTTTAAGGGCAATTCGGTAAATTCACATAAATTTGATTTATAGTGTTTTATTTCATCATTTGATTATTGGATAATAAAATAAATAAGTTTATTTTATTAATCCGAGAAACATTTTTGAAATCGGAAAATTTTGATTTTCCACTATTCCGCTGCGTTACCAGATTTCCGCAATAAAACCCCTTCAAAATGGTATCAGAGCAAGTCTGATTCTAGGCCCCCTAATATTATTAACCCTTTAATTCAATGTTTAATCAGTTTTCTTGACTTTATACATGCATGTTATAATCTAATTTGATTAGATTTAGGGTGTATGACACTTAGCGGAAAATCCCTAATTAATAAGGTTTAAATGTAATTATGTATTTGATGCATGTTATGTGGTCCGTCTTGTCAATACGGTTTATAAATATTTCTCAGTGACTACATCCGAGACCGTGCCTCTGCTGTGAGGGTGTAGCCGATAGAGATTTATTTATACCGGATGTATATCAGATATTAGATAAATTCAAGCGAAAGCGGAATCCTGAACGTGCCCTAGCTGTCAGGGTTACGCAAGTAACTTGAGTTTATCATTGACGAGTTTAACCTTGGTACGTCTCCTTGTGGGCCTGCCTTAGCAGCGACAACGAGAAACGACCAGGACCGGAAACCCAGGAGTCACTAGTGAGTGATTGACAAATGAGTTGTCTACCTGATGAATATACGTAGGCGAGACCGTGCCTCTGCTGTGAGCTGAAATATATTCACGGGATCCACTTTTCACTATTTGTATTTAATTTAATTATTAAATCTTTGTATTCTGTTTGGGGATTACAGTATTGCATGATTTAGTGGGAGTGGCATTTTTAGATTAAAATCCATGATCTAATTTATGCTTATGATATAATATGAAACTGCTTAAATTTCTGCTAACCGTTTTTTGTGATCTATATGATAGATTTGCGATGGCGGCACCATCCACAAATCAGTTTGCGCGTATGCTTGATGCGAACAAACTAAAAGGCGCTGATAACTTCGCCGATTGGGAATTGGATTTGAGGATTGTCCTCGACTCCGAGAATGTGGGATATGTTCTTGAGGGTCCACTGCCCCTTGCTGTGGCAGAGGATTCTACTCTGGAAGAACGCGAAGTCTTCCAATCATGGAAGGATGATGATTTAAGAGTTAAATCATACATCTTAAGTTCGTTTTCCTCGAGACTCAAGAAACAATATTATGGCATGTCAGATGCTTATGATATGATGACACGATTAAGACAATCATTTGAGAACCAAGAACAGGTAGTTGTTCACAAGGTCGTAATGGAACTGTTCCATGCGCGATTGGATGAGGGGCAAGCTGTTAGCCCACATGTTCTTCAGAAAATCGATTTGATCGATCAACTGAGGCAACATAATCTCATTCTGAATGACATTCTCGGTAGGAGTGTCATTCTTGGTTCGCTCTCAGCTTCTTATCGCCAATTTGTGATGTATTTCAACATGAATGAGATTGTCTGCACCTACCAAGAGCTACATAGGATGTTACTCACGGCAGAAGAGGACCTCAAGAATGGAGTACCGACTCGCCCTCCGAGACCTACTTCACTTTCTGCTTCTTCCTAGATTGGATCAAAGGGAAAGAAAAAGAAAGGGAAGAAGAAGAAGGGTTTTGGTCCTCAACCACAGGCAAAGATAGCAAAGCCCAAGAGGGCTTCTGAAGACAAGTGACATCACTACAGCAAGGTCGGGCACTGGAAAAGGAACTGTCATGACTACATTGCCCAGCTGAGGAGGGAGAGAGCATCTACATCAGGTACATTTATTTTTCCAGTTATTGATATATCTTTGGCTTGTGAAGCCGTTACATCCAACTGGATTTTAGATTCTGCTTGTCCCATTCACATTTGCAATTCGTTGCATGTGCTGAAGGAAAGTAGAAGACTGAAGCCTGGAAAGATGCAGTTGCGATTCGGGAGTGGAGACTCTCTGGATGCAGTTGCAGTGGGAGTATGCGAGATCTCATTGCCGAATGGGACACTTTTGTTAAATGACTGTCATTTTGTGTCTGGATGTGTAGCTAATATTATATCACTTTTTGTATTGGATACAGAAGGCTTTTGTATTAATATTAAGAACTGTTCTTTGTATTTATATGATAAAAATAATATTCAGATCATTTGTTGTCCAAACCAGCATGGTCATTAGACATTGCAAACTTCAAAAGATATTTTAAATACTAGAGTTAATAAACGTAGTTTACCTGCAATTAATAATATTGAACTTTGGCATATGCGGCTGGGTCACATAGACGTTAAACGCCTTACCTAATTGGTTAGGAATGGTTTGATACCAGATCTTACCATTGAATCATATCCAACTTGTGAATCCTGTATTCAGGGTAAGATGACCAAAGCCTCATTTTCTGGTGTTGGACATCGCGCCACTAACTTACTGGAACTCGTACATTCTGATGTATGTGGTCCTCTAAGTCAGACTGCTTACAGTGGTTATTCGTACTTCGTTACCTTTACCGATGATTTATCACGGTACGGTTATGTGTATTTGATGCGACATAAATCGAAAACCTTTGAAAAGTTCAAAGAGTTCCGAAATGGAGTAGAAAAACAAACTGGTCAATAAATTAAATGCCTTCGATCTGATCGAGGCGGTGAATATATGAGTGGTGAGTTCATGGATTATATGAAGGAGAATGGGATTCTCGCTCAATATACTCATCCAGGTACTCCACAGCACAATGGAGTGTCTGAGATGAGAAATCGGACTTTATTGGATATGGTCCGATCAATGTTGAGTTTCACAGATTTGCCCTATTATTTATGGGGCTACTCTCTTTTAACAGCTGCACATCTTTTGAATAAGATTCATTCAAAAGCTGTTCCTACGACACCGTATGAGATATGGTTCGGTAGGAGACCAAATCTTAGTTACATTAAGGTTTGGGGTTGTCCTGCCTATGTCATGGTAACTCAGCAAGATAAGCTTTCGCCTCGATGGCAAAAGTTTAGGTTTGTTGGATATCCTTCGAATATGAGGGGATATCTGTTCTATGATACCGAGCATCGAAATGTGTTCGTAGCTCGCTTCGTAAAATTTCTAGAAGTATAATTTTTGTCAGAAGGTGGTAATCATAGACAGGTTGAACTTGATGAAGTCCAACTTGAAAACAACGAACCAACGGAGGAACCTGAAGTTCAAGTAGATGAAGGACCTTCAACACACACACTCCGTAGGTCAGAAAAGGTATCTAGACCTCTTGAACGCTTGTATTTGATTCAAGAAAAGAGTCTCGATGTTCTCTTAGTTGAAGAGACTGATCCTTTCACCTATAGAGAATCGATGTTGAACATCGACTCCGTGAAATGGCAAAGTGCCATGAAATCCGAGTTAGACTCAATGCATGAGAATCAAGTTTGGGACTTGGTTCCGCTTCACGAAGGAATTGTTCCTATCGGTTGTAAATGGGTTTACAAAAGGAAGCGCGAGCCTGATGGTAAGGTTGAAACTTACAAGGCCCGAATGGTAGCAAAAGATTACACACAGCGACCTGGCGTCGACTACGATGAAACTTTTTCGCCAGTAGCAATGCTTAAGTCTATTCGGATTTTTCTTTCTATAGCTGCGTATCATGACTACGAGATTTGGCAAATGGATGTCAAAACGGCTTTTCTGAATGGATTTCTTGATGAAGAAATCTATATGGAACAGCCGGAAGGTTTTGCATCCAGCGAAAACTCGGGTATGGTATGTAAGCTTAAGAAGTCCATTTATGGACTTAAACAAGCTTCACGAAGTTGGAATCTTCGATTCGACGAGATTATTAGATCTTCTGGTTTTCTCAAGAATTCGGAAGAATCATGTGTGTATCAGAAGGCCAGTGGGAGCATGGTCGTATTTTTAGTCCTATATGTTGATGACATCATAATCATTGGGAATGATTTAGGAATGTTACAAAGCGTCATAGCGTACCTCTGTAAGAATTTCTCCAAAAAGGACCTGGGAGAAGCTTCATATGTTTTAGGGATAAAACTCTATAGAGATAGACAAATGAGGCTGATTGGGTTATCCCAATCAACGTACATAGATAAGATCTTGGAACGGTATAATTTTGGTAATTGTAAGACAGCAAACATACCGTTCAGACATGGGATTCATCTTTCTAAGAAGATGAGTCCACAAACAAAAGATGAGAAGGTTAGAATGTCTAACCAACCTTATGCTTCGTGTTTGGGTAGCATAATGTATGCCATGTTATGTACAAGGCCTGATATCAGTTTCGCTGTTAGCGTAACTAGTAGATATCAGTCCAATCCAGGTAATGACCATTAGATGGCCATTAAACATATCCTCAAGTATCTTAAAGGTACTAAGGATAAGTTAATAATTTATGGAGGAAACGACCTGCAAGTTAACTGGTATACGGATTCTGATTTCCAATCGGATCCAGATGATAGAAAGTCTACATCTGGATTCGTATTTACCCTTAACGGAGGTGCAGTTTGTTGGAAGAGTTCCAAACATGGATCAACAGCAGATTCCACCACTGAGGCGGAATATATTGCAGCTTCTGAAGCTGCAAAAGAGGCTGTGTGGATAAAGAACTTTGTCACAGAATTGGGAGTTGTCCCAACTATCGAGAATGCGATTCTGTTATATTGTGATAATACTGGAGCCATTGCGCAAGCAAAGGAATCGAGGGCGCATCAGAAATCAAAGCATGTGGAACGCAAGTACCACATCATTCGAGAGATTGTGTCGCAAGGGGATATTGTCGTGTGCAAGGTACCGAGTGAAGATAATGTAGCAGACCTGCTGACGAAGGCCATACCTCCGAAGTTGTTTGATAAACACGTGGAGTCGATGGGTATTAGATACAATAGTTATTGGCACTAGAGCAAGTGGGAGTTTTTATTGGGGTTGGTGCTCAGAGCGCCAATTCCCGGTTGTATTTCTTTATGAATACTTATGTAAAACATTATTATTTTGAATAATATATGCAGTTTCTATAATAATGTATCTTTTAAATATGGTAAAGACGTAATGACCTTAGAATGATTAGTCATGGTGCAGTTGCAAAAGCATCGCAACTGACATTGAGTTGTATCATGACGTTGTCATTCTCAGACAGTTCATGGTCAAGGTTTACACTACTTGGTCAGTATAGTAAACCCGTTGAGACCGGTACATGTCGTATACTGGAATATATGATTCCAATGGTTTCTCAATGAACCATAAGTCTTGGAGACTAGTATAGACGTGTAGATATTTATAGCGGATAAACACTGAACGACTCACCGAAGATTCTTAATGGATGGTAAACCAACGTCAACAAGAATCTTATAGGGTTGAGTAGCACTTGTGATTCTTAGACTTGAGATGCCACTGTGGGCACATGAGACATCTTCTACACTTAGATGGCAGTCACGTCACATATCTATTAAGATCATACCTCCGCATGTTCGTTGGGTGTAGATAGATCCTCAGGGTGTCCTGTGTGTATCGAGATAAGATCTGTCAGTTCTATGTATCAGAACATAGGTAGTCCATATGATTAGCAATCAGATAAAAACCATGGGCCCGTAGTACAATTTAGAAGTCAGTTCTAAATGTTCTTTTTGAGATTACTAATAGAATAGTCGACTGGATAATCCCTATAGAGATTTGACGTTTACATCTATATCTCTGGGATTTATCCGGATACCTGTGACGGAGGAATTATACATTTGCCATGACCTCGACCTGTATGATTCAGCGAGTTTATCTGTGATCGTCATAATTTACGAGTGGATAAATTATGGACACGAAATTGGATTTCGTGACGGATATGCCTGAATCTAGAGAGTCTCACTAATGAAATATAATCGTAGAGCACTAGGGCAACAATTATAAATAATATTGATTATTTATAAATTCGTTTAAAGGTTAAACGTAAAATACAAGTTTATGGACCCGATAATCATTTCCTTAATTTTTGTGTATTTACATTTAATATTAGATTAATTTAAATACACATTAATTAAATGTCAAATTGTGATATTTGACTAATATTATAAATATATATATGTATTTGATATTTAATGTAAATATGATACATATATTTAATATATTTGTATTTAAATAATTAAATAATTATTTAATTGTTAAATGATTAAATTAATTAAAATATAAATATTTTAAAGTTAAGATATTTATTTTAATTACTTGAGTTGCTTTTGTTGACTTGCTTTAATTCATTAAATGGTTTGATGATTAAAAACGCAAGTTGATAAAAGGCTTTAAATGAAAAAAAAATCAAAAAATATCTAGATATTTGGCATATACCAAATTCGGCCAAGGCATAGGTTTTTAGTATAAATTGTTTTGTTTTCATTTAAGGTTTAATAACCTAATACACTTTATCAAATACTCCATTGAATAAAGAAAAAGAAGCTTGAGAGAAAGAAATGCAAAAATCAAGAAAAGCTTGGAATTTAGTAAGTATTTCCAACCTTCCATTAGAGAGAAAAATGTTCCTCTTGTTGTGGGCTTCACCTTGTGATGTTCTTGTGTTTATCCATTCTTTATTCTTTTATTTTTGGTGGATGAAAGTTTGATAAAAGGGTTGAGCATGTATAAAGTTGATAGAATGCTTTTAAGATGTTAACTAGCATTCTTTTCATGGTTTTAGAAACTTTTTGCTAATCTAGAGTTGTTTATGTTGGATAATTATGACCCATAGCGTCACTATTTGTACAAATCATGGTGTTGTTGTACAAATTAACTATGTGACAAAGGAGATTACACTCTTATCATTTGTGATTAGATCACATATATATATAAATGATAGGAGGTCCCTATGATTTGTTCCTGGACGGAGAATGATATGAGACAGTATCAGTCCACGAAGGATAAATCATTAAATATCCCTAGTCAGAGTATTATCGAGATTAGACATCGATAAATACGTAAAAGACTAGTATTACACTTGTGCGCGTTGTGAGGGCACAACGGCATAGTTCTCATATATTTGGGTATAAGATACTCATGCAAGTGTAATAGGAGGTTGTGTTTTACCGATGGTATGGGAAACAGCTTCGCTCTGGATAGGCCCCCTCGGAATCCCATTGGTAGTATGACTATGTGTCTATGGGAGTCTGCAATCAGGATAGGTGTATTTGGTCTTAACCTGAGACTTGCACCGCTAATACTTACGACAATCAATATACTTTAGTTGAGGTCGTCCAGGGCTTTAACAGGTTCTGTGTACGCCAATGCTGGGTATATTGAGAATCGTAGTGTGTTGGGTGTGATGTTAAGACTGAAGTATCACTCCAGTCATATGGAGATGATGGTCAGGTAGGATACGGAACTCGTTCTCTTAAATGCTCGAGCTATCGGGATATTATGACAAGGTCATGTATATCCGATTATAGAGACTAGTTTCCAGACATCTGATATGTGCTTCGTACGAGGCAGACACAATTCCATCCCCAGGCCTAGCACGTGAACATCCGATACTGGATCGACATACACAATACTACGGTATACTACGCTTGATATAGATCCTTTATTCATTTAAGGATATTTCTGGAGAATTTGGTAGGCATGGCGCTTTGCTAGAAGCCAACTTTGTCTTGTAAATCGGTATAAACGTAGTACGAGGTACTTACGTGTTCGGATAGTCCGACGACCGAATTTTCTGCCAACATATCCGGGGATCTCATGGGTCGCTTCCCGAAGATTCACCGATGATGTATGACTCGCACTTTAATTAATCTGGGATTAATTAGAAGAGAGAGAAAATTAATCTGGGTTTAATTACGGAGATATTTTATCTGGGATAAAATATTAATTAAAGAGAGAGAACGATTAATTTGGAATTAATCAATAAAATATATATTTGATATATTATACGAAATTGGATTTCGACGCGGAATTGAAATTAGATTTTAATTCGGGCGAACGAATTAATTTAGAATTAATTCGTTAGCGATGTGAATAGTGATTTCGCTAGGCCTAATCGTTTAATTGGGTCGCAACAGAAAATTCGTTAATTTAGAATTAGCGAACCCGAGCCCGGGATTGTTTGCGAGCGCATTCGCATTTCGAATTCGAGTGCGGCATGCGCGTCAAATCGCTAGTCACATCAAGCCTCAAATCAAATGTCACTTTGAGTGATGTGACAAGTTGTCACTTGATGTGAGTGATGTGAGTTGATTTAAAAGCATTTATTGTTTTTTTTGCTTTTTGACTTTTGGTAAATGAAAATGATTTTATTTATTTGTTTTGTTTTTGGAAAACAAAACAAATATATATAAAAAACACTTTTCTTTTCTCTCTCTCCAACCATTCACGGTTTTCCTTTTCTCTCTCTTCTCTCACGGCTTTGAGCCAAAACCCATTCTTCTTCTCCACGTTTCTGGTTCTGCCGAGAGATAAGAGAAGTAAGAAGTCGATTTTGTTGCAAAATCTAGTGCTATCACACACACCATGAGTTATACAAAGGTGATAGGGCAGTGAACCATTTGCATGGAATCGTTTTTGAAGCTTGAAGCTTGGAGCTTCCATGGAGTCTCCCATGGCCAAATCTTAGAGGAACAACAAGGGCCAAAAACGAGCAGTCCACTGCATGGAGAAGCCACTGCCGAGCTTCATGGAGGAGGCCAATTCGTTTTGTTCTTCGTAGCACCATAACCGATCAATGTGAGTAATGTTTCTGCCATTCTCCTTTGTTGTATTCATGCGTTTTTCTTGCTTGATTTCATGATCTTGGGACCTAATCTAGAAACCAACAATGGTATCAGAGCTTTGATCAAGCATGAAAATTTTAGGGTTAAAATTGGGTAAACTCGATTTGAGCATGAATTGGTTGAATTGTTTGATTAAGTATGCTTGAATGAGGTTGAATTGATGTTGTGCATGATCAATTTCAAGAAATTTGGTTGGATCAAATTTTCCCCAAAATGGAGGCTGGGCCGAAAATGTGAGACCGTAATTGTCTTGGTAATTTTTTATTTTTGATCATTGGATGACTTAAAATAATTGGGTAATGTTGTTTTGAAGTTCAATTGGATTGAATTTTGATTTGGAACAATTTTCCCTTTAAAAGTTGGCTTGGCCGAATTCTTAGAGAAATAAAATTCATTGTGTTTTTTATTTTGATTCATTGGATGAGTTGAATTGATTTGGGAAATGATGATTATGGATTCAATTGGATTGAAACCGAATCGGATTGGAAAAACCCCTAATTGCCGAGACTTTAAGCATGTAAATTGGGTTTGATTTTGATTGAATTGTGTTGGACACTATTTGATGTAGATGTGCATGATTAATTAGGCTAATTGATGTTTTAGAAATGTTAATTGGGTAACTAATTGTGTATTACACTTAGGTTAATTAATTATGGAATTTGGAATTTTATAAGTTAATTAATTGGGCTTTAAATTGGATTTGGGCCTTATAGGTTGTAATTGGGCTTTTGGGCTTTGTTGTACAAAGATCGGTTTAGGAAAAATTGGTTGGATCCAATTAGGCCCAAAACCGAATCCATAAAGTCCAATTATGACTTAATGGACCTTAATTATTTAATTGGGCCTAATGGGCCAAAATTGATTTCTTGGCTTATGGGGTAACTCCCGGATTGGACTTTGGTTATCGGTTTGACCCGAGTTGACCAAAAATCCACGCCTTAAAGAAATTAATTAAAAGCCCATTGGACTTTAATTAAATAAACATTGGATGTTAATCGGGCTTTGAGACCCGTTACGATTGAATTTGGAATTTAAGTCATAAAGGTTCGTTAATAAAGTGTAATATTTAATTTGGAATTAAATAATGAGTTAGTATTAAATACATATTAAATGAATTTAATTATGTAGTTTAATTTAATTCAAGAATTCGTACTTTGAGTACTTATTCGCAAAAATGAGTTTGACTCGAGCAAAATCAAATCGTTGTTTGAACATTTGATGATCACTAATTATCAGATATTATTAATTGGATTAGATTGTTTGATAACATGCTTGTGTGAATACATGGTTGCGATGCATAAATAATGTATATCGGATGGATATTAGATGGGTGGGATAATTTTAGAAATTGTAATAAATTTGATTTATTAATTGGACCTGGTGTCCAGCCTTATCACCTTCATACTCTTTGTATTATCTTCTCACCTATTCCCCTCAATGTAAATGAGGTTTCTTTAGAAGTGTAGTGTAACGGGTAGAAGTAAATACATGTGCTAGCGGGAGAGAGAAAGAGAGATTTGATCTAGGATCAATGTAAAGTATCCATCCACATATCATTATTATTTTATCATATGCGCTTTATTATGTGTTTAGAATGCATGTTTAAGGGTGTATGATGATTAGACCTTAACAAAGATAATAAATTGGTTGTCAATTTGCACGCGAAAAACCCTCGCTAAATATTAAGCGTCTTTCCTTCCATTGAGTGATTCTCACTCAAGATCCAAGACGACATTGGTTTGTTGGCCAAAGTCAAGGCCTTTGTCTGTCGAAGATGTGTTTGAATCACGAAGGCTTTGTTCCATATCAGTGTCTTGTCCAAGTGTGGTTTGTTGGCCAAAGTCAAGACCACTTCTTGTCCATCGACATTGATTACAAAGCTTTCCATGGTCAATGGGTCGCGCTTGACAGGGATCACTAAGTTTGTTGTGCCAAAGCCAAAGCTTAGTTGATTCAGAGGAAAAAAATGTTAGGTAATACATTGGATGTATTGGCATATATAAGATATATGTTTCGGACTTGGATGTCCCCCTACCGATCTAGTAATTGGATTGGATCTAATCGATCTTAGAGATCTACCTAGTTAATTATCATACAATTTGTTGGCCAAAGTCAAGATTGTGTGATATTTAACGGGATCCTAGCCCACTAGGAAACACGGTTTCCCGAGTACTCGACAGAGGGTTAGAGGCTCGCCGAAAAATAGTGGGAGGCAAGAATTGAATTTGCAATATTCGTTTAATTACTTGCCATACGCGCTCATTCAAATTATTTCGTCGTTAGATTAATTGTTAGTTGGACTAATATTTAAATTGTTGTTTTAATAAACAATTGGACTGTATTATAGTTGATATATAATTGGATTATAGTAATCAATATATTTGAATTAATTAATTTCAATTTACAGTTGGTTTTATAATTGGATTATAGTAATCAATGTAATTGAGGTTAATTAATTTAAATTATATTTGATTGTATAGTTGGACTATAATAATCATTATAATACATAGTACCACAAATCGTTGATTAAATAGTTGGACTATTAGAATCAAGATAAAATTGAAGATTAGTGTTTAAAACATAATCTGGGTGAAAATGTATTTAAACGACTTTAATTTTCAAATTGGGAATTATTTCAGGATGGTCCTGGAAAAATAATAAGTTATTTTATTTGATAAAATAACATATTAGGCCTAAGCCTGGAGTTAAGCAAATAAGTAGAGCATGATCTTTGGAAGATCACGTAATGATAACTTAAGTGCTTGATCCATTATACTTACCGCAGTAGACTCCTTAATTTCTGAATCAGAACTAAGGATTATATCCTTAAGGTATGATAATGAAATTGAAGGATTTTCATGGATCTATTTTAGATCTTTGAAATACTAAAATTACAATAAATAATTCTTGGATAATTAATGACTAATCTCGAGGAGATAAGTCAATGTTTGCAATAAGAAAAGTAGCGTAAGGCGCACCTTACTTCGATATTCTAGAAACCCGAGGCTTGGCCAAAGGCTACTGGAATGTTGAAAAGGGCAAAGGCAAAATCATTATAATCTTCTAGGAAGATAAAAGGACATATCCTAAGAAGGAATTGAAGACGAGCAAAGCTTGACTTCAAATATATTTGTCATAAATATGTTCACAACTAGTATTAAAATTGGATTTTAAATACTTAGTGTGGTACATAAATATGTATTGATGTTCAGAATCTGCTATGAGCAGGATAATGACATCAATTGAGATTTATCTACGAAAATTGGAAACGGGACGAAAGTCGCTGTTTTAACCGTAGATACCTAAGTTTAGGAACTACCCTTGGGTATGTACGTAAATAAGAGAATTGTTATAATGTAACTAGTTTGACTAGAAACATTATCTATATATCAGTGTATAATCTGTTGCGGATATACCTTTATATTCTAGAACACTAAAGTATTTTATATATAAAGATGATATTGAGATAAACACATTAGATGTGAATAACCAGCATTTATATTTTGAATATAAATATATCTCAAATATATAACATGACAAACATATAGCTCAAACTGATTTGATCAGGTTGAAACTTGTATGTGGCATTGTTGTCTGGGACACAATTAAACAATAATCGTATATCCACACTTTCGAAGAGTGGGTACTAGGACTAATTTGATTCTATTCAAATAATGTCTACGAATCTAGTTTATTGGGCAAAGTGCCTAAAACATTATTTACTTGGTAAAAGTGCCAGTGCCACCGATCTGTTAGCCCTCGTTCATAGTGACGTAAGTGGGCCCATGTCTAGCTAGGCTAGAAGTGGATATGAATATTTCGTGACCTTTACGGATGTGGCATCACGTATGGTTATGTGTTTCTTTTGAAGAACACAAATCGGAAACTTTCACAGTTTCGACACGAAATAGACAAACAGATCGGCTAAAGTATTAAATCATCACGGTTTGACCATGAAGAAAATACTTAAGCAATAAGTTTCTCGTATACTTGGAAGATTATAGTATTCTTTCAATGAGGACTCCTCCTGGAACACGTCAGTTTGACGGTGTGTCCGAACAGGATTAACCGAATTTTGTTAGACATGATAAGGTTAATCACGAGTCACTCTGAGCTACCATTTCCTTCAACGGATAAGCTTTAACCAGTGCAAGAACTTATTTAGAATAAGGTTCCATAAATATCTGTTTGACAGATATCATATTAGATATGAACTGGAAAGAAACCAGGTTTCTCACTCCTGAAGATTTGGGTATGCTAGGCATATGTTTGAATGATACCAAACTAAAACCCAAATTGGATAAGTGCCAAATGTAGGTTATCCTAGGGATACCATAAGTATTGTACTTATACACCTCACAAGAGAACAATTAGATTGTTGCTCACCATGCGGTTTTCCTGAGAGGAATACCGATATGCAGTGATAAGTGGGAGGATAGTAAAACTCTATGAAAATCGGAGTAATACTATTCCTGGCACCGAATCTTAATGGAACACAAATAGTTCATCAAGGATGAAACTATTCCAATAATCTTCGAATACACAAGAACCACGTATATCGGAGAGAATCAGAAAACAACCTGGGGTATGGGTTTCTGATCTCACCACATAAAGATGGCTATCTTATTAAGGTATACCAACTGACTACGTATGAGGAAGTGATACAAGGTATCGACTCCCTATTATGGCAAAGTGCCATAAAGTCCGAAGTGGATTCTATGTATACCAACTATGTTTAGACACTAGTTGATGTACCGTAAGACATTGTGCCTATTGGTACTAAATAAGTCTTCAATGAAGACATACATGGATGGCAACATACCAACATAAAAGCTAGGCTTTTAGCGGAAAGGTATCGTTATCAACATTGTGTTGATTACGATTCAACCTTTTACCTGTTTCCATGGTAAATCCATTTCGACAATGCTTGCTGATGCTGCATGTTACATTTATGAAATGTGGTAGCTGGATGCCAAAATCGTTTTCCTTAACGGAAACCTTTTGGAGGATGTTTACAACATCATGTCGGTTTTGTCGTACTATAACAAGCAAACTAGGTTTGCAGGTTATTCGATCCATGTTTGGATTGAAGCAAGCATTAGGTTCTTGGAATTGTCGTTTTGATGTAATCATAATAGTTTATGATTTAATTCAAAACGAAAATAATTCTTGTGTATATAAGGAGGTTAGTGGGAGCGCACTGACAGTGAATATCCTGAGTAATGATGATATATCATTTCTTGGAAATGATATTCTCATAATATAATCGGTGAAAGCTTGGCTTTCATGATAACGACTATAAGTCGTAACAAAGGTACTATATAATAAGTATAACGGAACAGTGAGCTTGAAATCTTCCAAGCAAGATATTGTTACCGAATAAACAACAAATACGGGTTATTGCTGCAGCTGAGGCAGCAATAGAAGCCATTTGGGTCGATAACAAATCTAATTAGATTAGATACAGTTCTGTTAGCAGCTGAGCTAGGCGTCAGCACATGCTAAAGAATTAATGGTCTCATCAATGATCCAGATACATACTTCGATATTCATCTGATTCGTTCGGATCATACATCGTGGCGATGTGATGATCGAATAAATCGCATCAAGATGATATTCATATAAATCCGCTGACGAAAAGCTTTTCTCAGCAATTTGAGCCAACCGTACATAGTTCGGGTGTCAAGCACTCGAGTGACTGGCTATAGGCCAAGTGGGAGATTGTTGGACAATTATGACCCATAGCGTCACTATTTGTACAGATCATGGTGTTGTTGTACAAATTAACTATGTGACAAATGAGATTGCACTCTTATCATTTGTGATTAGATCACCTAGATATATAAATGATAGGAGGTCCCTATGATTTGTTCCTGGACGGAGAATGATATGAGACAGTATCAGTCCACGAAGGATAAATCATTAAATATCTCTAGTCAGAGTATTATCGAGATTGGACATCAATAAATACGTAAAAGACTAGTATACACTTGTGCGCGTTGTGAGGGCACAACGGCATAGTTCTCATATATTTGGGTATAGGATACTCATGCAAGTGTAATAGGAGGTTGTGTTTTACCGATGGTACGGGAAACAGCTTCGCTCTGGATAGGCCCCCGCGGAATCCCATTGGTAGTATGACTATGTGTCTATAGGAGTCTGCAATCAGGGTAGGTGTATTTGGTCTTAACCTGAGACTTGCACCGCTAATACTTACGACAATCAATATACTTTAGTTGAGGTCGTCCAGGGCTTTAACAGGTTCTGTGTACGCCAATGCTGGGTATATTGAGAATCGTAGTGTATTGGGTGTGATGTTAAGACGGGAGTATCACTCCAGTCATATGGAGATGATGGTCACGTAGGATACGGAACTCGTTCTCTTAATGCTCGAGCTATCGGGATATTATGACAAGGTCATGTATATCCGATTATAGAGACTAGTTGCCAGACATCTGATATGTGCTTCGTACGGGGCAGACACAATTCCATCCCCAGACCTAGCATGTGAACATCTGATACTGGATCGACATAACAATACTACGGTATACTACGCTTGATATAGATCATTTATTCCTGTAAGGATATCTGGAGAATTGGGTAGGCATGGCGCTTTGCTAGAAGCCAACCTTGTCTTGTAAATCGGTATAAACGTAGTACGAGGTACTTACGTGTTCGGATAGTCCGACGACGAATTTACTGCCAACATATCAAGGGATCTCATGGGTCGCTTCCCGAAGATTCACGATGATGTATGACTCGCACTTTAATTAATCTGGGATTAATTAGAAGAGAGAGAAAATTAATCTGGGATTAATTACGGAGATATTTTATCTGGGATAAAATATTAATTAAAGAGAGAGAACGATTAATTTGGAATTAATCGATAAAATAATATATTGATATATTATACGAAATTGGATTTCGACGCGGAATTGAAATTAGATTTTAATTCGGCGAAAGAATTAATTTAGAATTAATTCGTTAGCGAAGAGAATAGTGATTTCGCTAGGCGTAATCGTTTAATTGCGTCGCAACGGAAAATTCGTTAATTTGGAATTAGCGAACCCGAGCCCGGGATTATTTGCGAGTGCATTCGCATTTCGAATTCGAGTGGGGCACGCAAGTCAAATCAAGCGTCAAATCACTAGTCACATCAAGCGTCAAATCAAATGTCACTTTGAGTGATGTGACAAGTTGTCACTTGATGTGAGTGATGTGAGTTGATTTAAAAGCATTTATTTTTTTTGTTTTTTGAATTTTGGTAAATGAAAATGATTTTATTTATTTGTTTTGTTTTGGAAAATAAAACAAATATATATATAAAACACTTTTCTTTTACTCTCTCTCTCCAACCATTCACGGTTTTCCTTTTCCCTCTCTTCTCTCACGGCTTTGAGCCAAAACCCATTCTTCTTCTCCACGTTTCTGATTCTGCCGAGAGATAAGAGAAGCAAGAAGTCGATTTTGTTGCAAAATATAGTGCTAGCACACACACCATGAGTTATACAAAGGTGATAGGGCAGTGAACCATGAGCATGGAATCGTTTTTGAAGCTTGAAGCTTGGAGCTTCCATGGAGTCTCCCATGGCCGAATCTTGGAACAACAATGGCCAAAACGAGCAGTCCACTGCATTGAGAAGCCACTGCCGAGCTTCATGGAGGAGCCAATTCGTTTTGTTCTTCGTAGCACCATAACCGATCAATGTGAGTAATGTTTCTGCCATTCTCATTTGTTGTATTCATGCGTTTTTCTTGCTTGATTTCATGATCTTGGGACCTAATCTAGAACCAACAGTTTACCCACTCTTAAATGACCTAATTTGATCTATAGTTATTTCATTGTGTTGAGACTTGATTTGGAGGGAAGAAACATGATTGAAGTATTGGATTTAACCAATATGGTCTAATTTGTCCAATTTGAAGAAATTGAAAAATTAGGGTTTAATACCACTTCCAAATTTGGGGCTTTTCATTTATATGGTGTATTTGGATGTGTATATGATGCATGTAAAATATTGGGTTGATTGGATTTTGTCTAATGTGTTTTGAACATTGGAAGTGCAAAATGCACAATTATGCCACCATTGGAGGCTCTCGGCCTTGGCTAAGTTTTTTGGGTTTTATGTTGCAAATTGTATTTTGACATTTGGGACATGTTAAACTCATCCTAGAGATGATTTAGAATCATACAAAATTATTTTGAATAATTTCGGATTAAAATAAACAAAATGTTATGTTTAAGGGCAATTCGGTAAATTCACATAAATTTGATTTATAGTGTTTTATTTCATCATTTGATTATTGGATAATAAAATAAATAAGTTTTTTTATTAATCCGATAAAAAGTTTTGAAATTGGAAAATTTTGATTTTCTACTATTTCGTTGTGTTACCGGATTTCCGCAATAAAACCCCTTCACACAGAACATGTTAAATCCCCGGATGACCAAAACCAAATAAAATAAATAAGTTTATTTTATTAATCCGATAAAAAGTTTTGAAATCGGAAAATTTTGATTTTCTACAATTTCGCTGCGTTACCGGATTTCCGCAATAAAACCCATTCACACAGAACATGTTAAATCCCCGGATGACCAAAACCAAAGCGTACTGATTGTCGCAAGTATTAGCGATGCAAGTCTCAGGTTAAGACCAAATACACCTACCCTGATTCGGATTCCCATAGACACATAGTCATACTACCAATGAGATTCTGAGGGGTCTATCCAGAGCGAAGCTGTTCCCGTACCATCGGTAAACAGAACCTTCTATCACACTTGCATAAGTATCCAATACTTAAATATATGATAACTATGCCGTTAAGCTTCCATAACGCGCACAAGTGCGATACTAGCCTATTCCGCATTATCGATGTCCAGTCTCGATAATACTACGACTATGGATATTTAATGATTAAACCTTTCGTGGATTAATAATGTCTCATATCTTATTAATCTGGAACTAATCATAAGGACTTTTATCATTTATATATCTGAGTAATCTAATTACAAAATGATAAAAGAGCAATTTCATTTGTCACATAGTTAATTTTATACAAGAACACCATGTCCTTTACAAAATAGTGATGCTATGGGTCATAATTTTCCAACACTACGACGGAGGGATTGTTAAACATATGTGATGACCTCGACTTGTATAGTTCAGAAAGGTCGTTCATGTTCTTCGCGAATTCGGAGGTGGCCGAATTGCGTACATATTAGCTAGGCTTATATGACGAACGTGCCTGAACCTAGAGAGTCCCAATATGAAGTGTACTCGTTGAGCACTTGGGTAGCCGATTATTTTTTATAAAAGATAATATTCGATATTATAATTACCAACTAAGATAATCAAGTGTTATTGGATAACATTGATTATTTACTTTGACCTAATTGGATTAATTGGATTAATTTAATAATTACACAAGGGCTTAATTGTAAAATCATAATTATCTCTACCATTTGAGGATATTATGGTAATTGTAAGTATGTAATAATAGGTGGTTTTGGCTTGATTTAATTGGATTAAATCAAGGTGGCAAACATTTAACTAATTCATTTCCTAATTCTTGGCTTGATTTAATTGGATTAAGTTAAAGTGGGAGACAATAGAGATTAGTCACACATAATTATACATATTTGGACAAATTGGATTAATCTCACTTAAAAGTTGATTACAACTTTTATTAATTAAAAATTGCCCAAGTTTTGCTATAAATAGCAAGCTTTATGAAGGTTTTAATTACAAGTTCAAATACAAGCATAAGTAAATTCTTGAGAGATTAGCCTAAATTAGAGAAGTGTTTAGAGAAGCCTGTGAGGTCTCTAAAACATTTCATTAAGGAGAAATCAAGATTAAATCTTGAAGTGAAGTGAAGCTTGCGTTGGAAATCGAGATTGGATCTTGAAGTCAAGCTTGCACACCTTGGATGTTCTCCGAAGATTTCAACAAAGGAGAAGTATATTGGATCTTGCATCAAGTTTACTAGGTAAAGTTTGATATTCTCCTAAGCTATGTTTATTTATGTATTAGATGCATGATCACATAGTTTAATGTTGAAATAAAGCTAATAAATCATGTTATGATGGTTTGGAAGTATAAACACAATATGTTTGTAATTAGGTCAAAATATTCATGTTGGACATGGAACAATTAATTAGAGTTTGGAACTCTAGATTAAAGCTTAGAGCTATGGCTACCATTCTAGAATCATTTGACCACATTTGGGTGACCTAAAATTGTTCACGAGATATTTCTTATTGGGATTCTAATTTGGTTTGTGTAATGGATTCAAAATTTACGCAAATACGTATTTAGAATAAATTTATATTTTTGTAAAAATATTTGATATTTTGAAAAACTTGATTTTTATTCTATAACATGTGTTAATGTTGGTTTTAAAATTAAAAATTAATTTTAGGTGTTTTTGAAGTATTTAGGGAAGACCGGAAACTATTAGGGTAATAGACCCTAATAGCATCAGCTCTCAGGAAATTTTCCAGAGAGCTGTCCTTTTGAAAGCAATTGAAAAACAAAAAAAAAAATGGTTGTCATGCGCGCACTGTAGCGCGCGCGGTTTTTGTTTTTGCTCGTTCTGGAGCTTCCGGACTCTGATTCAGTCCCGGTTTTTTCTATACACTCGTAATGAAGTATAGTATTTCATTAAATAATTTAAAATTACACCCATACTTGATATCCATGGGTTAGACCCATTTCCGATATCCGGGGTACCGATCCGACCCTATGGGTTCCACAACTGCCCCAACAGTTTGGAGTTCATTGTAAAGGGTTGATTGATCAATTTTATTCAAAAAAAAAAAAAGCATTTGTAACTTGTAATAGAGAGAAAAGAATCCTGAACTAGAGAAAGAAAATAGGTCGGTCAGACTCATGCCAGTAATAAAAGTTTCATTTCCCTTTGTGCCCGTGGACGTATGTTGTATCCATTCCACTGAACCACATTAAATCCTCTTTTTGTCTATGTGTTTACTCATATTCCTGCTAAGTTTGCTTTTGGTTCCTAACAAACCAAACAAAATCACAATTGAGGAAAGTTTGTTCGATAAGTTATTTTTCCGAATTATCACTGGAACGAAAATAGCCGTTAACAATAACTTTAACAAGAAAGAAAGAAAATTAGACAAAAGCTCCCAAATATCAGAATTAATTATTTTATACATTCGAAATATCATGTCACTCTTCTGACATCAAATCTGGCGATGGATATTCAGCCATGATATAGAAACAAAGCAATCAATATTAACTCATTTGTAAATAAAAATCGATTTGCATATCATAGAAACAAAGCCATCAATATTAACTCATAATTCCTATTTCACAATGAATTTTCTTATACCTCAATCCATAAGTCACATTGTACTATTTTACAGCTAGTGAAAATAGAGATCTAGGGCCTAGATTACTTGATGATTACATACAATTTTGAAAGGGTTGGTTGTTTTACTATTTTCTCAATCCATTCCAAGCGATGATATCACATAGGGCAATTATCCCGTTCAATTAAAAAATTTATTAAAATATGTTTTATAAATTGATGAAAATTTTAATTTATTAATAAAATAATTTTGATTTATCCCCGTTAAAATAAAGAATATCTAAAAAAAAATCGAAAATCAATCAATGATAACTAATGTGTTGATCTTTTAGGTCTAACAACCTATACTGATTTTGATGATAACAACTGATAATGACTAATGTATTAAGAGCAAAATGTAAATGCACCCTTTTAAGCAAATCATGGATATCAATCACGAAAAAAGAGTTCAAGATCAAAGGAAATAAGTGGAGCTTAACAATTCAAGATTAATGAAGACTAACATAGATTATATTGCTTTTAATCTTGTAATGTTTGTTTAAGTTTGATTATACATGATAAGTACAAAATAACTCAAATCTTTTTCATATGCCAAAAACTTTTAAAATTACAAGTTTTCATCAAAAGATAAAAATTTGTTTTTTCATGTTTTTCTGTTTAAAAGATTCATTTGATTTTGATTAAAAAAAATTCCATAATTAATTTCAAACATTTAGGTTTAATTGGAATATCTTTTAGTTTTGAAATGGGGACTAAAATACAAAGTTTTTTAAAAAAAAACCTGGTATGTTCAGACTTCTTAAGGGACATTTTCAGACATCCAAAGTTTGGTCCTAAGACTGGTCAGAGACTGATCTAAGCTTGGCAGAGGACTCACTGGTTTTGGAAAACCATGACGGGATGTCTAATCCCCTATCTTAGGATGTCCCAAGTCAAGTTTGTGACCGATAAATTTAAAACTATCTATGACACATAAGCAGACTGAACGTCCGATCCTTCGACATAGGACGTTTGAAGTGTGATAGAAAGACCATAACAGCTAATTTTCAAGACCAACTATAAATTGAATGCTTTGTGTTCATTTTCTCTTGATCAAATATTTTCAACTTGTCCATACAACATATTTTGATCATCCAAAGAGCTCAAATTTACTTATCCATAATCAATCAAAAATCAAGTACTTAAACTTGTATAAATTTGATTATTTAGGAGCTTTGTTTACTTTTGGAGATTTGTTCTTCATTTCTTATAAACCAAACACTTGAGTCATCTTCAAACCCCGAAGAAGAATTGTAAAAGATTTGAATGTTATCCATAAGTTAATTAGATCATCTTCGAGCTCAGACAAGAAGAATTGTGAGGGTTTCATTTGCATCCGGGAAGTCAAATTATTAGTGAATCCTCTTGCAAGTTGCGAGATTGTCAAAACAGGTAAAAATTATCATGTGCATCTCTTTCCCATAATCTATTTACTTTAATTTATTTTTCTTGCAAATTTGAGATATTTGGGCATGTGTTAACATTAGATTATATTGGATATTAATTTGCTGAATGCATTTGAATATCATCAAATTGAGAGTGCATGTTTGTGGATGGAGTTAAGGGTATGAATTGGAGTATTGAATTATTGAATGATTAAATTTGGGAATGTTAGGCCTGAATTATGAAATTAAGATTATTTATATCCTTAAATTTTAATTCCCAATTTATCCCCTCTTAGATTATTTAGACCATACCTTACGGGAATTTCATTTTCATCGTGTGCCTTCAAAATTAAAATAGAAGCTTTTTTTTTCCGCGGGACAATCTTCATAGAGGCATTTCATCAAACGACTTTGCACTTCCATCAAACACCTATGAATATGATTCTAAACCTATATAAACACAAATAATTTCAAGGGACAAAAGACGAGAACGTCTGGTTTCAATGGAGATTTTCTGGCAAGAAAGTCTCAAAGAAATTTGTAATGACCTTTTTAGCCGGTATGGTCCATTTGTTTATATTTGAGGACCTGGATGGTTCCTTCTTTTTTTTTTTTACAAATTTTAAAATGCAACACATTTGTTTAAGCTGCACTAAAATATCTTATTCATCCCCAAACAAGGGACAGTCCACAAAAGTAGTTTGTTAGACCCTAAAATTTGATCCAAAATTAAGATATCAAAGTTAAAAAAAAAAAAAATTCAATTTTTAAAAATATATTAAGATTTTTATTTTTTTTAATAATTTATTAGTAGAAACTACGGCAAGTAAATTGGCCCGAAATAATCATATAAGAAGCATGACAGCAATTCATTTTCAGCACGTTTCAATGCCTCTTTCATTCCATATTCGGTCTCTAGTTGAAATATATATATACGGGTATCATTAGAAGACATTTTTTTTTATGTGCCTCCTTTGAGAAAGACGCAGATAGAAGAGATATGTCTTATAAAATGAAATGAAAGGGTTTTTGAAGGGTTATAACTCTTAAAGGATTGCATCATTTAAGATAAATGTGTTTTTGCAAATGCAATCCTCCATGTCTATAAATAAAACCCATTATGTCTTCATTGGACATTCACTCAATTAATTGCATTTAAAGTTAGGCATATTAGAGAGGTAAAAGTCTACAAATTAGAAAAAGTTTCCACCATTCTTCCAAGTTCATGTTCTTGATCAAAAGAAGTGCCCCTTAATCAAGAAGCAATCAAGTATTTTTGAAAAACATTAGCCACAAGAGATATGTAATTCACCGAGACGGGGATAATAAATTTTTAAAGATAGAGATACTCGACTTGGTTTAAATTTTTCATCTTCTATAATATTTTCCAAGTTTTTTTTTTCCTAAGTCTTCATGTTTATGTTTAATTCATGGTTTGCATGTTTGATATATGATAATTTGATTGAATAATACATGTTAAAAAATGATAAATAACACATCCCGCCCAACGCTTATTCCCTCTCAGAAAAGATATCAATACATAAGAAAATAAAAACAAAGAAGCAATAATGAATATCCCAATTGGGTTCCTAGCTATAGCCACTCTTGGCTCTTGCATTACTCACATGGTCATCAGCCATGCCCGTTTGCTCCTCATCTTCTGACCTTGACAGCGGCCCTGCCGTTTCATGTGATAAAGTTAAGAAAAACCTACTTCCATGCCTTGCTTATATTCAAGGTAAAACCAAAGAACCCTCGCCGGCTTGCTGTTCCGGCACTAGGGAAATTTCCGAGGATGTGAAAACCCCGGCGGCCAAGGAAGCTTTATGTGAATGTATTCAGAAAATCTAGGCATCCGCCGGAGCTTATGATGAAAAATCTCATCCCTTTAGTTCCCAATTAATTTGGTTTCAATTTTGCTCTCCCTCCAATTGATACTCTTCCTAGCTCTGTCTCTTCTTTTATTTTTATTTTTATTTTTTTGATCCAAATAATTCCATAATTTTTCTTGTGGGAAGATGAAAGAATTGTCGATGATAGCTACAAGTATATTATAAAAAAAAAACCCTAGGCTTATAACTTATTGGCGTAAAAGAATCAATTTAGATAGTCTTTTGAAACTCAGGTGACGATTATTATTGTTTCAAGAAAAGCTCCCATCGAAGTTTGAAGGGTCAAGTAACAATGTATCTGTGCAGTTTCTCAAACTTCTCTCCCATGGAAATTTAAATCATTGGTCCAACTTACCATTACAAAAGATAAATACCCTACTCTATTTTGAGAATAACGATTCAATCAATTGAATCATAGGCATATTTGGTAAATAATTGGAGAGTAAAGAACCATGGGGTTAAAATAGCAAGGATCTTGCCAGCATATCCAAAATACATTATTAAAGAAAAATTAGTCTGGGATTTTTTCACTTATTAATGGTCTCATATCCATAATCTTAACGGAAAATAAGAAAATTACAACTAATCAGAACACTGCTACTTCCCTATTGCATGCTAATGTCAACTAGACTGGATTACTACAGCCAGATTGCCTACCAATAATGCTTATTTTACGACATTGTTCTATCCTACCAGTTCAAAGAGGAAGGATGGCCTCACCTTAGTCTAAGGTTTCTCTTCGTCTGACTGAGAGCACGGGACCGAATCAACAAAGAACTCCTCTACTGAAAGAAGGTAAATCTATCAGTTTGTGACCAAGTATACATTACAGATAGATAAGATTTTTAAATTGCAATATATTAGAGGAAGGAACTTTTAAGAAAGATTTCACATGTATAATGCACGGGACACTTATTACCTATATCGTCATGCTCTGGAGAGTCGAGTAAAATTTCTGAATCAGAAGGCAGAAAAGGGGAACCAGGATAGTTTCCGAGAGCTCCTAAATCTGCAAAATTCCAAACAAGGCAACGCATTATATAAAAAGCACAAAAGATAATAGAAAAATAAAAATATAATGATTTAATTTGAGTAGCTTAAGATATAAATGGGATCTAGTAGCGTTTTCATATCTAGAACTAGCATAATACTATCTACTAATGAACTGAATCTTAAATAGAGCTTACCGCCCAAGTTTGACAAATCTGCCGTTAAATCTGAGAGACTGAAATTCCACTGGATTTGATCAAGCGACCTGAGGGTATCTCTGGAGTTTCCAGCCCCACCATCCTGTCCAAGCTGCAATCCTCCAGAACTTGTCACATCGGATGAAAACGTTGTATCAAGTGCACACGGGTCCACACCCATTCCCAACATGCCTGATGTAGTGAAGGGGAAATGACTACTAGATGCCACTGATGTAGGACTCATGGCCATCATCTCTGACTTGGATGACATGCCGCTGCTAGGGGGAATAACAGGAGCTACTTCAGCTGCACTGGTGTCCATCATCATACTACAACAAAGACAGCTGATTAGCTAAAGTGCCACAGATTAAAAGGTAAAGGAACATTGGGATTTGCATATAATCATGCTAGTAACATTTGAAGCACAGTAAACCAGTCTTATTAAGAATGTTGTAGATCATATACAATTTGAAAGCAAAATTAATCTGCGTGTAGAACCCATATATGTTCACTCAAAGGGCAAAATTTTTTACTAGAGTATTCCAATGCCATGAAATGGAGATAATAGTCGTGTTTCAAATACAATCATATACTATTTTAGCACTCCATACGCAAGCAACTAAATCCGTCAGTGCAGGACTTATCAATTAGAAATAATAAGGATGTCCAATTATCCATAGACAAATTATCCAAGAATAACTGATTTCAAAGAAGCAAGTGCCTAACATGAGTTGGGGAAAATGAGAGAAGACAAATTCATAAATTAGGTAATAAATAAGATATTTAAGTGATGATGGCAAGAATCTCACTCATTCCCAGAATTCATTCGCATGGGATGAAAATTGCCTGGAGCAGGAACTCCATTCACCACATGACAGCTTGATATTCCACAGCCCATGGAATCAAGATGGGGTTGACCCGCTGCTGGCATTGCAGGTTGTTGAAGGACAGGGTATCCCATAGGTAAGTTGTTAACTGCACTGCAAACAAGTGGCATTGAGTACCAATAACGATGAGGTTGAAAAGACAACCATAGCCATATATTTATCAACAAGTCTATCTATGTGTGTACATCTACAATTACATCCATGCATAAATATATAATTCCTCTCAAAAATATTCTTCAACACTAAACAATTCAACTCTATAGACAAATTCCACCTTGTTTCTTGAATTCAAATGCTGAGAATATCAATGCCACCATGAGCAACTTTGCAAGTTATAAAAAAGCAAAAGATTGCGTGTTCTCGAATCGCTCAGCTCCAAAGAGAGAAAAATAATCCTAATGCTGTTTCGTTTTAAGTTTACGCAAGATACTCAACGCCAGAAGAAAAGAAGAATATGTCTCTCTTGACTGCTGAGAGCCTGAGACAAAGTTATATTTTTGTCACGTAGAGATAATATTTGGATTCTAATATCTGGGGTTCGAACCCAGTCACATAGGTGGGAGGGAATTGAGTTGCCAATGCCATTAGTCCATAACTAAAATATATGTATATTTATGACCAAGGCATATTAACTGAATTTACAAAATCAAGCAACATTTGGCATCCATAATCAAGTCAACAATATGGACTCTTCTATATAGATCACTTTTTTCTTCACCAAAATAAGAGGGGTGCTTTTCTCCATGTATGTACTCTCTCTCTCTCTCTCTCTCTCTCTCTCTCTCTCTCTCTCTCTCTATATATATATATATATATATATAATATATATATATTATGAAGAACCTACCAGGCATGGGATGAATTCCATTTTGCATGGGAGCCAGGGGAACTTTTGGTGGCACTGGATACTTCATGAGATGATATTGATGCTCAAGCAAATGATTGAATAAAAGAATTTGCTTCTTTAGCTTCAGCCTTATATAGTAGGCCCTGAAGAAATCGGCATTTTCTTCTTCCAACTTCTGCCACACTGAATTAACCAAGAATGATGATATAGATAGATCAGAATAGGAATCTTGCTTCAATTTTGAACAAGAAAATGCAAATCAGTTCTGAATATCTAATCAACCATCCACTTTTAATAACAAAACCAAGGTCATATTTTGTGGTAGCAAGAATTTTATTCCATTAATATGTCAATATTCTGTTATTATACAGTGCCAGGCACCAGTAAACTTGAGCAGGGCAGCTATATTAAAATACAACAATAAAGACAAAATGCAGACACTTAAATAATATTAGATACAACAACATGAAACACTGAATTATTCTAGCAAAGACAGAATTATACAGGTTCAAGAGACTACCCAAAGTTGTGAATCCAGGATCTATCCTCGCACGAGTCAAAATGGTCTTTACCACCTCATCTCTATTCATATATAATTGTAGACACCGTTCTATTAAGTTCTGGACCTGAAACACCATTTTTACGTAAATCATCACCTTAAAAGTACGGTGAGACTCCTAGCGGAATCAAATACCAAGAGAAAACAAAACTAAAGTGAGATATAAATATCGGAAGAAATCCTCTTACAAGTTCAATATCTTGGCGTGACACTTTTCTTCCATCATTACTTGAAGCTGATATTGAACCAGAATCCGCCAAAGTAGCTTCTGTTGTTTGGTTGTTCTGTAGGTCACTTTGGGATTCATGTGAAACTTGGGTTGATGATTGTATTTCTTGGGTGCTCTATAAACAAGTAAATTTTATTCAACTCAGTGACGAGCAATAAGTCTTGTGTATTGTAATAAATAGTTAGACAGAAACAATGACAACAGATAGGAACATATAGGATTGAAAGCAAAGCCATATTGGTTTCATATTATAAAGAAAAACAAAAAGAACTAGCAGCGAAAATTTATATTGCTAAGAACTATAGTGATCTGATTTTGATTCAGGCAACTAGCAGCGAAAATTAAATTATCTAAATGTCTAAGAACTATATTTTGTACACTTATGAATCATAAAGGAATAATACAAGATTTACAACAAAATGATTGAATCTAAGTATCTAACACACTAAGACCAGTAAGAAACCCGTTTACCCACAATTACATTTATTAGGAGGCAAGAAATAATGACGCTTGACTGCCATCTAAGTATAACTTGGGTAAGCTGTAGACATTGCATTTTTACAGCCCGATGATGAGTCTCTTATGAGGACACATTTGAAGAATTTAGGGAAGTTGTAAGGCCTAATGTTGGAAAGAAAAGAAACCACAAAAACCAAGAAGCCGGAACTCTGGCCGGACATCATCTATGTCCGGCCGGATCTTCTTAAATCTGGCTGGACATGTATCGGGTTTCTAGAATAACAGAAACACTTGATCTTCTAAACTGGTTTCCCTTTAGCTGGTTTCCATAAATACTGAACCTTTTTTTCTTAACTAGTTTCCCAATTAATCTATTTCCTTAACAATTGTTTTCCTTATCAAAGGGATTTTTTCCCTAATAACCACAACCTTAGCACTATAAAAGAACTCACGTTCTTCACAAGAAGGGAGTTTTTGATTCAACAGAGAAAAAAAACAGAGAGCAAATAGCAAATAACAAATAACATTCGCAAAGACCAGTCACCCAGTAAACCATACTGAACTCTAAAACACGTACAGCAATCCTGTGATTCTTTCCAGCAAGAGATCCAACAACGAACTAGACCTTCACTAGTATTCTCGAAGTTGAGTAACGCTTGAGGTACGACCTGAGAGCCCCTAAAACTTCTGTATCTAAAATCTATTGTTTTGGTGACACCGCACATCCGGCCGGACATCCTGTATATCCGGCCGAGCATGCAATTGTCACACAGAAAATACGACCGTATATATGGCTACATCTGGCTGCGTATATTTGCTTCCATGTGGTATATAGGATGGAAACCCGGACATAAATTCCATAGATGATTCCGGATGGACGGTAGTATGGTCTGCACTCGGGAATCGGGATACAACTCCACGTACCACTTGGAAATAGTTACGTGTCTTCTTCTTTGCTTTATCATTACTGTTGTGTGATTGCCTTATCGTTATGGTTTTGTTATTATCTTACTATGCATGATTTTGCGTCTTATGGTTACCGGTTTTAAGCAAATTGTGCCTTCTGTTATGTATTGTCATATTATGTGTTTCTGACTTACGCAGCATATCCGGCCAGACTTCCATCAAGTCTGGCCGGAAATTAATTGCATAAAAATATTTTGTCCAGCCCGACTTCAAATGTTTAATTCGCATTTTATTATTGCTTTGATAATTTCTATGCATTTTGTAACTCTCTAATTTACTCTCTTATCGTTCTTTTATTATTGCGCCGTGTATGTTATATAAACTTTATTGCATGTGATTGCATTATAAGACGTGGATCCTCTCTTCGAACCTGGATATTAACTGGCAAAGTAAAGGGACCATTCTGAACCCAAAAGGGTTTAAGGTCGACCTTGCGAAGGGTGTAGTGCAGCCTTAAATCATTCCTAGTGTCTTATACTAGGTGGTGACTTCTTTATTCTCCGGTTAGTCCCCCTCGGGCTATCTATACTCTTTACGGGCTGCGAGCCTAACAGTGTCGTGGTTGCTGACGTCATGGGCATAGCGGTAAATCCCGCTTCGCTCCTACATTAGCCTCATCACTTCTTGAAATTTGGTGTCTGAATAGCAGGTAACTATGTGCCATTGACAATGGCATCACTGTGTCACTATTGAAAACACATTAGCATTTAATAAATTACAATATAAATACAAACAATAATCTATCCATCACTGCTATAAACACATTAGAATTTCATTATCTTACTATGCATGATTATGCGCCTTATGGTTACCGGTTTTAAGCAAAATGTGCCTTCTGTTATGTATTGTCATATTATGTATTTCTGACTTACGCAGCATATCCGGCCAGACTTCCATCAAGTCCGGCCGGAAATTAATTGCATAAAAATATTTTGTCCAGCCCGGCTTCGAATGTTTAATTCGCATTTTATTATTGCTTTGATAATTTCTAGGCATTTTGTAACTCTCTAATTTACTCTCTTATCGTTCTTTTATTATTGCGCCGTGTATGTTATATAAACTTTATTTCATGTGATTGCATTATAAGACATGTGGATCCTCTCTTCGAACCTGGATATTAAACTGGCAAAGTAAAGGGACCATTCTGAACCCAAAAGGGTTTAAGTTCGACCTTGCGAAGGGTGTAGTGCAGCCTTAAATCATTCCTAGTATCTTATACTGGGTGGTGACTCATTTATTCTCCGGTTAGTCCCCCCGGGCTATCCATACTCTTTACGGGCTGCGAGCCCAACAGTGTCGTGGTCGCCGACGTCATGGGCATAGCGGTAAATCCCGCTTCGCTCCTACACTAGCCTCATCACTTCTTGAAATTTGGTGTCTGAATAGCAGGTAACTATGAGCCATTGACAATGGCATCACTGTGTCACTATTGATAACACATTAGAATTTAATAAATTACAATATAAATACAAAAAATAATCTATCCATCACTGCTATAAGCAAAATTATCACATATATTGGTATATTTTTGAAGTACATATAGAAGGTGCATCTTGTGAATATGATGCTTCTGAGAAAGGTATGGAGGAGCTGTACAAAGAAACAAGAATTCTTCAGAGAAATTGGAGGTTCAATCATCAATGGGTATGCAACAATTCAGGTTTTGGCGTCATATTAGTAGCCAGTTTCACATAGAGATACTCGAGACCAAAATAAACGAAAAAACTATTATAAGCGACAACGAGTACAGAATTTACGGAAGCCAAAAACTGTACAGCAATCCATTGTTACGGAAAAAGTATATAATAGAACCTGTGAGTTCTTCATTCCAACTGAATGCAAGCTGCCTGCATTTCTTTGATTAGTCTATAAATTTCCCAACTGAAGTTAAGGGCGGCGCTTAATTAACCAACCATGTCAGATTATAACATATGACACTCAAGTATCTATAGCCAATTTCCACCTGAAAAGCGAAAAATAACCATGACATAATGTGGCAAAGCAGTTGGATAAATATGCTGTTTCTAAATCAATCAAAGAACTTCAGTTAATCTCTCTTTAAAAATCCGCTAACACTAACAGTCAAATAAAACTTTGAATGGAATAAACAGAAATGGAAAATAATTTCTTTGTGTAAACAATTGTAACAGTAAATGAAAAAGATTTTTGCTGTATAAACTTGCCTTATAAAAACACCAAATTCAAATTAAAAATATCGAAAAGTGTGACTGTTGCACTTATATAAACAAAAAAAACAAAAACAAAAACAAAAACAAAAAAAAACAAAAAAAAAAAAAGAACAAGAACAAGAACAAAATCGACACAGATCTAACTCCAGCACACAAATCTTGCAATATAAATAAGTTACCCGGCTGTTTTTTGGAAGCAAAATCTGATTGTACTTTTGGCTCAATATACCAAATAAGTTGCTGCCAAAAATAAATTTGGTTGTTAGCTACTAGAACTTGCAACCACCAAAAACAGGAACACAAAATTACAAAATTAACAATGACCTTAATTATAAATTCAACTTTATTTCGACAAATTTTGAGGATCGAGCGTCTTGTTCAAAACTCGAGACTGGAGTTTGTGAGAATCTCCATTGGAGCTGAACATGCACTTGAGATTTTGAAGATATTTTCTTGTAGAGAGTAGGAGTAATGAGGAAATTTTGGAATTCAGAAGGGCAGGCGCCAGGCAGTGGGAATTTATATTGAATATTTAGTAGCTCGCTAAGACGTATTATTATTATTATTAATTTATTATTATTGCAAGTGAAAGAGTGGAGGAGAAAACATAAGGCGAAATGCCTGATTTTTTTTTTTTTTTTGGGATTATTTGTTGTTAAAATGAATTTTCCAAAAATTTACAATAAAATTACTCGCTCTTAATCTTATCGATTTTATAATTTAAATGAGACAATTAATTTACTGCTCTGGATATTGTCGATTCTATAGTTTAAATGAAACAATTGATTTACTTACACATAATATTTATACATCATTCGTTTGTTTCTCAATTTTCAAATAATATTTCTAATTCATTGTGCAAAAGTTAATAGTTAGAGTATGCATCATGAAGTACAGTAAATAAAAAAAAAAAATCATGAAATAACAAAATTTATAAAATAATTCAAATTAAAACAATAAAAATAATAGACCCAAAATAAAATAAAATAAAAATTGATTTGGTTTTGTGGGCGCTTACTACTTAAGTTTCTTATTTTAATAGGAAATTATATTTTTATATTGTAATGAGTTTTTTTATTTTAATTTTATAATTTAATCATAAAAATATTGCTTGTATAGACCATGTGTCACATATATTTTTTATTTTAATAGAAGATTATATTATATCTTCTTATTATAATAAGTGATAAAAAAAACTAATTGTAGATATTAAGTTTCATGTAACGCGGTGAGAAAACTTAAAAACTTAAAAAAAAAAAAAATATATATATATATATATATATATATATATATATTTATTTATTTATTTATTATTATCGGATTATTTGTGATATTATTCAAAAATTAATCGGATAGTATAATATATTTTCTTATTATAATACAGTTCTTATAAAATTATAATATGTATTTTTATTTTAATAGGTTTTTTATTTAATACAAAATTAATTATAAAGATATTTTAATTTAATAATAAAAAACTAATTGTATAGGTTAATAGTAGAGATTGAGTGCCACGTATGTTTTTCATTTTAATGAGAGATTTTAATATGTTTTCTTATTATAATATGTTTCTTTATTTTAATTTTATAATTTAATAATAATAAATTAAAATATTAATTAATTAAATTAATTAATTAATATGTTTTCTTATTTTAATAGTAGATTATATTTTTATATTGTAATTGTAGAGATATTTTAATTTTATAATTTAATAATAAAAAATTAATTTTAATTGTAGAGGTTATTTTAATTGTAGATAATTTATTAATGTTTTTTTATTTTAATAGAATAGTGTAATATATTTTCTTGTTATAATAGAATTCTTATACAATTATAATATGTATTTTTTTTAATAAATTTATTAATTTAATTGTATAACTTTAATATGAAGCCGTCACGATGAGAATACTTAAAAATATTTAATATATATAAGGGTAAAAAATGTGAAAAAAAAAAATAATTATTTTGTAAATGGCTTTAACGGCTGTGTTCTTAAATCTACCGGAGTGAGGTTGCATCATTCGCTCACAATAGCTTATCTTATTGAAGGCCAGGTTTACCGCTTTTTTTTTATCTTGTTTTGAGTCCTTTGCGTGTCTTTGACATGTAAAAATCAACAACAAAAAAAAAAAAAAAAAAATAAAAAATAAAAAATAAAAAAAATAAAAAATCAGTTTGTGTTCTTGCTTCTGTTTTCATATTTATTTACATTTTTTCTTTGTTATTGTTAGGGGTGAGCAATATCGGTGACATGATTTTTCTATGATTGATTATTTGGAAGTCTTGTATTTGCACGTAATCTCAAGAACCTGATGTCGATGTTTCGTTAAATAATAAAACCCTCTCAAGATCAAGTCCAACCCCCAAGAATCATGTTCTTGATAATTTTTCTTTGTTTCTTGATTCAATCTTATTAGTTGTTTAGAGACGCCACAAAGATCGTCAATATTTGATAAATTTTGTGTTTAATTCAATGAACAATAGAAATTCAATCTTTCATACACTTAGTTGCTTAAGGCAATAGTTTGACTTTTAGGATCTGAAAAAATATGTATATCAAAATTACAAGTTAAAAACGCATTTAAATAAGTCAATGTAAAATCCTAAATTCACTTAAAGAAAGAAAAGTTAATTAAACTATAGCATTTAAAAGAAATCTTAATTGACTAATGAGACTGAATACTAAGTTAAATAAGAGTTAAAATTTCATACATGGGATTTTAAATTTGTTAGTGTCCTACACATGCCACAAGTTCTCTAAACAATGATTTGTGTGTGAATTATCAAGTGGAGTTGCGGAAATACTCACATTGACCGGTTGGGAAAATACAAAATTTTCTTTGGATGTAGAATCTTCAAGCTTGAAGATGAGTTCCAAACCCTTGGGTGAGTTTCCCTATCACCTTAAGTTGACTCCCAAAGTGCTAGCTTTGCCAAATTTTGAAACAAAATTTTGTCCTCCAAGGAGAAGAGAAATCGACAATGGCAAGATGGAGAGGAAAGAGAGAAGTGTGAATAATGGTTTCTAAAACTTGTGTATATTGTGTGTAAAATAAAGATGCCTTTTATAAATGTCAACCAGTTCCATCACAAATAGTGACAAGTTGGTGTAAGTTAAGTGACTCCCACCACTTTTAAATTACAAATTTAAGTTGGCTCACACAACTAGACTTTGGGCCCGGGTTCATTTAATACTATTAAACGAATTTCCCATCGCTAAATAATTAAAATCGCTTACGAATTAATTCCAAATTAATTCGTTCGCTTGAATTAAAATCCAATTTTAATTCTGAATTAAAATCCAATTTTAATTTTGTATTGAAATTCAATTTCAATTAATATATCAAATATATTATTTTAGCCCAAATAAATAAATTATTTAATTAAATAATAATGCCTCGCAAAATTATTACGATAATCGCTTACGAATTAATTCCAAATTAATATGTTCGCTTGAATTAAAATCCAATTTTAATTCTGAATTAAAATCCAATTTTAATTTTGTATTGAAATTCAATTTCAATTAATATATCAAATATATTATTTTAGCCCAAATAAATAAATTATTTAATTAAATAATAATGCCTCGCAAAATTATTACGATAATCGCTTACGAATTAATTCCAAATTAATCTGTTCGCTTGAATTAAAATCCAATTTTAATTCTGAATTAAAATCCAATTTTAATTTTGTATTGAAATCCAATTTCAATTAATATATCAAATATATTATTTTAGCCCAAATAAATAAATTAAAAAGAAAAATCAAATTTAACTATTAAATTTTTTTATCGATTAATTCCAAATTAATCTCATTCTCTCTTCTAGACGAATTTAATCCCAGATAAATTCTTGCAGCAATTAATTCCAGATTAATTTTCTCTCTCATAATTAATCCCAGATTAATTCTGTTCGAGTCAAATGTCATTGGTGGATCTTTGGGAAACGACCCAAGAGATTCCTGGATATGTTGGTAGTAAATACGACCATCGGTCTATCCGAACACGTGCGTACCTCATACCACGTTCTCACCGATTTACAAGACATGGTTGTCTTCTAGCAAAGCACCGTGTCTACTCAATTCTCCAGAAATATTCAACGAGGAATATATAATATGTATCAGGTGTAGTATACAATGTATTGCGTAATACGATCCAGTATCGGATGTCACATGCTAGGCCTAGGGCTGGCAATGTGTATGCCCCGTAAGAAGCATATATCGGATCCCGCGTAACTAGTCTTTGTAATCGGATAATCATGACCCAGTCATACTATCCTGATAGTTGCATCATTTAAGAGTATCAGTACCGTATCCTGTGTGACCATCATCTACATATGCCTGAAGTGATACTCTCATCTTGACATCACACCCAATACACTACGATTCTCAGTAAACCCAGCAGAGGCGTACACAGAACCCGTTAAAGCTCCGGACAACCAAAACCAAAGTAAACTGATTGTCGCAAGTATTAGTGATGCAAGTCTGAGATTAAAGATCACATACACCTACCCTGATTCGGATTCCCATAGACACATAGTCATAATACCAATGAGACTCCGAGGGGTCTATCCAGAGCGAAGCTGTTCCCGGTCCAACGGCTAACAGAACCCCTTATCATACTTGCATAAGTATCCAATACTTATGTCGTTAAGCTTTCATAACGTGCACAAGTGTAATACTAGTCAATTCCGCATTATCGATGTCCAGTCTCGATAATACTACGACTAGGGATATTTAATGATTAAACCGTTCGTGGATTAATATTGTCTCATATCTTATTAATCTGATTTAACCATAAGGACTTTTATCATTAATAATCCAAGTAATCCAATTACATAATGATAAAATAGCAATTTCTTTTGTCACGTAGTTAATTTGTACAAAAACTCAATGTCTTTTACAAATATATATGTTATGGGTCATAATTGTCCAACAATCTCCCACTTGGCTCATAGCCAATCACTCAAATATCTAACACCTGAACTATGTACATGTCGCTCAAACTTTTGCTGAGAAATAACTTTCGTCAACGGATCTGTAATGTTGTCATCTGATGCGATCTTCTCGATCTTCACATCGCCACGATGTATGATCTCACGAATCAGATGGAAACTTCGAATTACATGTTTAGACCGTTGATGAGACCGCGATTCCTTATCTTGTGTTATAGCCCCATTATTGTCACAATACAAAGGTACGGACTCAGCTGCTAACGGAACTACTCATAATCCAATTAGGAATTTACGGATCTAAACTGCTTCTTTTGCTGCCTCAGCTGCAGCAATATATTCCGCTTCTGTTGTTGAATCGGCAACATTCTATTGCTTGGAATATTTCCAGCTCACTGCTCCGTTGTTCAAACAAAATATGCCCCCCGATTGCGACTTACAGTCGTCTTTATCGGTTTGGAAACTTGCATCGGTGAACCCAGTCACTTCATGTTCTTTTTCCCCATAGACTAAGAAAGCATCCTTAGTTCGTCTAAGATACTTAAGGATGTTCTTTACCGCAATCCAGTGATCATCACCTGGATTGGCCTGATAGCGACTGCACATGCTCAAAGCATACGAGATATCAGGTCGCGTACATATTTGTCAATGTACGAGTTCTGGGAGAGTGCTAAAAGCTTTCTAGATCTATCCCAGTAGATCCTTATTCCCAGAATAAAGACTGCTTCTCTCAGGTCATTTATGGAGAATTTTAATGAAAGCCAAGCTTTCACCGATTGTAGCATGGGAATGTCATTGCCAAGAAGCAATACATCATCAACGTATAGGAAAATGAATGTCAGTGCGCTCCCCACTAACCTTCTTATATACACAAGAATCATCTTCGTTTTGAATGAAATCATTTTTTTTTGATCTCATCAAAACAATGGTTCCAAGAACGCGTGTAGGCACTGCATTTTTACACATAAGTCCCTATGATGAGTCTCATTTTGGAGAAACTACCTTTTAAGTCACGGAGGTCACGGAAAACGGACATCGGAAGGGGAATTCAGAATAAACAAGGTTCACTGTTTTCGTTGGTGCTGCGTTCGTTACTTCGTTCGAACGTAAGGCAGATTTCGGACGTTGGTGCCGCGTTCGATTAGGCGTTCGAACGGTGTCGGTAATTCTGGTTTTGCTGCTAGCCTCACATTAAGCCCCATTCACACAAGCCCACTTAAAACACATATTTAACACATGGTGAAATCAAAACAATCTAAAAATCACATACCAAATTAAATAAAATACTTACACAAATTAAAGAAATTGCATGCCTAATTAAAATCAACCAACAAACTAAATGCCTAATCTAAACCAATCAAATATAATCATACCAAGTTAAAATCAATCAACCAATATATTATTCCCAAACTTAAAATATTGTATGCCTAATCAACATAAACTAAATATTCAACCTTCCCTATCTAGCCAAGATTTGTCCCCCCCTCAATCTTTGACTTCCCTTATCCAAGCCAATCAAATCCCTTTCCTTGTCAAGCCTAACCCTTTGCCTAAAAAGAAGAATCTTCACCAACCTTCTCAAAGCTAGCTAGCTCATAGACACAACTCTCCCTCACTCTCAATAACAAGAAGATCACAAACCAAAGAACCCCCATCGCCTTGACCAAAACACATCCCGAACAGCCCCCCTCACCTCACCGAAAAACACATCCCAATCAGCCCTAAACACACACATAAAACAGCCCCCGAACCACACCATAACACCACCGAAAATAACACCCAAAACAGTAGCCAAAACATCCCAAAAACAGTAACTAAAATACAGCAGCAAAACAGTAGCAGCGGCAGCGAATCGGAGTCAAAACAGCAGCAAAAGACGGAGGACGACGACCCAAAACAGTAAGACAACGAACGAGATCAGTGAACCAGTGAACCGGAAGAGTTGCGGAGCTTTACCCCTTCCGATCTTCGTGAAACGCAAGTCCGAGAGACGACTTAAAAGGTTAGACCTGAGGGCACTTTTTCATTAGTTTCTATCCGTTTCTTTTGTTATTGAATGTTATTCGCATGAGAGTCGTTTATGGATGCATGTTGTGGCTTGAATGAAATGGAAGAGTGTCGTCTCTTGTGGTATATAGGATGGAAACCCAGACGTAAATTCCGTAGCCGAATCCGAATGGACGGTAGTGCGGTCTGTACTTGGGACACAACTCCACGTACCACTTGAGTAAACGGCATCTTCTCTTGTTTTGTGTTGCTTTGTTTTATTTAATTCTTGTTATTTAAATTCTGCATGTTGTCTATTCCCGTATGATACGATCGAGTGCATGGGCTTAGTAATGCGATGAAAGGTTCCCTAATTGGAGGGTTAAAATCCTTCACCACGATGCTCTGCCGCACCGATTGATGTGTGTTCGGTTGAATGCGAAATACGTTCAATCGGGCACACTATGTTTAATATTATTGCTTCCATTCTATGTATGCATGATTCAGTCGAGCGCATGGGCTTAGTATGTTGGTCTAAAGGTCCTCTCTTTGAGAGATCAAGAGCCCCAAAAGGCCACCTTTACGGCAGTACTTCGCCGCGCCCCCCCTTTATTTTGTCAGTTATGTATTGCGTCCCATTTTCATGCATCAGGTCTGTTCCCGTTCGAACGCGTTTACGAACGCAACTCGAACGCGCATGTATTTTGCCTTGTCATGCATCAGGTCTTGCTTATGTTCGAACGCGTTCACGAACGCCATAGGAACGTGAGCATTCTGTTTCATTTACGTTCGAACGCGTTATCAAACGCCATACGAACGCGAGCATTCTGTTTCATTTACGTTCGAACGCGTTATCAAACGCCATACGAACGCGAGCATTCTGTTTCATTTCCGTTCGAACGCGTTATCAAATGCCACACGAACGCGAACCTTCTGTTTACCGTTCGAACGCGTTTACGAACGCTACACGAACGCGGCACACTGAACTGAGTCTGTCTTATCATATTCACGCATGATTGCCTCTTGGTTGATCTTTCTTGTGTTATATAGCCAACCGTATTATTTGTATTCTTGCATTTATCCATTCTATGTGTTCTTGGGATTGTATTCAAGCATGATTAGGCTGTTAGCAGGTTATTTGGTTCATAGGCTCATGAGATAGTACTCAAGCATGATTAGGTTGTTCTTAGTTTTCCTATCATAGGATTGAAATATGTTCATGAGATTGTCATGTGATGTTGCATGTTGTGATGAACTTGTTGATGTATGCATATGAATCTAGAAGCATGATATTTTTGGAAATAAATGTTATTTAAGCCTGGTTAAATTATTACATAAATCCTTTTATTACAAGTGACATAAGTAAGGGACCATTCCGAACCCAACGGTTTGAGGTCTTCCCTTGCGAGGGGTGAGTGCGGCCTTAAATCTTTGTCCCGGTTCACACCGGGTGGCGACTCCATATTATTTAGTACTTCCCAACTAGTGCCGCGAGCCTAGAGCATGCGTCGCCCAGGTCATTTGTTGTCTACAGTCTGGCGACTCCAATGGGGATAGAGAATTGGCCCCGAAATATTGTCTTGTAATGTTTGGATTTATGTTTTAATTGACCATGTCTATAGTGGATAAAGTGGGGGTTTAATCAAGGGCACTTTGAGGCTAGGTAATGGTTTGGTGTCTTCCTTCACTCACTACCTTTCTAGAAGGAAAAGCTGTGAGGACACCTATATGACCATCTACTCGTAGCCTTTGTGATGGACTAATTTGGAGGACTCGTTGTTTATTCCTGACACCAAGCGATAAAAGCCTAAGAGGCTTTGGGTATTTAAGTGAGCCTCGCTCCACCTTCCCTCTGGGGAATCTACAACGGGAAATCCATTTGACAGTCCGTCACACACCATAGCTCATTGGCACGTACCTTAGTGTATAAAAAGGGATACGCTCACTTGGTCGCTTGAACCCTTGAGTGGGGAGACCTAGTTGTGGGCTATCCTTCGCCGGTGAGAGCCTTTGTCCATACTCTTGCAAATCCACCCATAGACCGGTTTGTATGGTTAAAGTAACAATTATTTCCTTGAGAATGTGCTTATGGACCATCCTCATTTGGATGCAGTTGGACTATTGTCAGAAATGCGGGCTTGCTGGGCCATTTAAACTGGGGCAAGTTCGTACTGTATGACTATTAGGCCCAAGGCTTCTGAAATGTTGATGGGCCATTATGTAAAAGTTATCATGTTATGTTTGCATTATCGCCCTTCTATGCTTGTGTTTGGGAACATCATCGTTTGGATCCATTTGGACCATTTGTCATGGGATATGGACTTGTTGGGCCATTTAAACTGGGACAAGAATGTATCCCATGACTATTGGGCCAAAGGCGTCTAAGTGTTGATGGGCCACCTTGTGCTTGTGTTCGGAGTATTATCATTTGGGTTTAGTTGGGCTCCTTGCCATAAGATATGAACTTGTTGGGCCATTTAAACTGGGACGTGTTCACTCTTATGACAGTCAGCCCAAAAGCTTCTAAAATGATAATGGGCCGACTTGTTTGAAAATTTTATTGACTTAGTATGATTTATATGTTATATGCCTCTTATGCACATCATGCATACATACATCATGTTAACCCTTGTGTTCTAAAAGCCATCATAGATTCCCGTTGGGTTAGAAAAAAGGGAAGACTCATCAAAATACTGGGAACAGACATGAGTGAATCAGATATTGAGGTGTCCCGTATGGATCAGTTGGAAAACGGTCTCGCCAATGTCACTGAATAGTTGCAAGCCTTGACTACTGCCATGACAAATATGGCTGTGCCCCGTGCTGGGGGAAATTCTGAGAATGTAAGGCGCGAGGAGCCTCCGAATGGGTTGGGGGATGATATCCCCGCTTTTGATGATGATATGGCAGAGTATGCAACAGACAGAGTGATTGGGTCTCAAGCCGAGATACAGAAACTCAGGGACCAGGTTGAATCTGTTACCCGCAAGATGAGGGGTAAGAATGAAGATTTGCTAGATTATGAGACAATGAAGTTTGAGGAGCAGTTGCCAGCGCAGTTTAAGATGCCGGATTTGGCTAAGTTCAATGGGAATGGAGATCCGAGGGTGCATCTCCGTCAGTATGTGTCTGTTATGAGTTCAGTTGGCTTGTCTCAGCGCCAGGTACAGAAAATGTCTGGGATGTCACTCGAGGGGGCACCCGTAGTATGGTACCATAACCTGGACAAGCAGGTTAAGGAAGATTGGAGGGAGCTAGCTTGATGCTTTCTTAAAACAATATGTCATAGACCTGGAGATTGACTTGTCACTCCGTGACTTAGAAAATATCAAGCAGAAGCCGGAGGAAAATTTCAAGGAATATGTGGACCGCTGGAGGAGCCAGCTTCTGAAGATGCAGACCCGGCCCTCAGAAAAGGACCAGATCAAAATGATCATCAAGGGCACCAAGCCCTCTATTTATGGCAAACTGAGGAGAATGACTTCGATGATTACTGATTTTCGACAGCTGAGGGAAACAGTTATGGATATTGAGGAGGAGGAAGCCGAGAACAGAAAGTTTTATGGACAGAACAGAAGGAATATTGGGGGACATTCAGGAACTATGCCTGCTACTGCTGAGGTCACTGCCATTAAGAACAGACGATTTTCTAACCTTGGTAAGCCTCTTTCAAAGGTATTCGAAAAGCTGAAGGCGCAAGGACTCTTAAAACCTTTGGAACCTAGGCCCATTCCAAATCTGTGCCACCTCACATGAACTTAAACTTTTACTGTCACTTCCACCAAGAAAAAGGCCATGACACCGACAACTGCACCCGCCTCAGACATGAAATCCAAAACCTCATCGATGCCCATACAATACCCGACCCAAAGAAAGAACAACCCAACGCACACAGAAATCCCCTACCCAACTACATGATCAACTCTGGCCTACCCGAAACCCTTGTCCTCCAAACTCTCAACCACTCAGCTTCATAGGAATAAAGGATAACAATGGTGAAGAACCATGGGCTGAAGAAGAGGGCACTGTTGTTTCTCCTAGTTTATCTTGCACTTTTAATAAAGACATTGATTTTGTTTACCTGTTCGAACGTTTCCTCAACAATAATAAAGGCGATCATTTCATTTATCTGCCTAAGACTATTACTTTCAAACTTGCAACATGAGTGTGTTCAATCTTGGTAATGTGATGCTCAGAGCGTAGGGAATCCTCAAAAGAAGCAAGCAGAAAAGATAAGTTAGCCATTCAGGAATTGGGAAATGGAGACAGTGGGACTGTTAGACTTGGAAAGAAACGGGTTCCTGGAACAAATCAGGGTAGACAGGTGGAAATGGTACTTTCCCTAAGAGGAGAATGGTCATCAATGGAATTGACGGAAGACCTAACCCAACGAGATAGGAAACTCATTCACGCATGCATGCATACACGTAACATATTTTGCATTCCTTTTTGTGTTTTGTGTTTGTTTTGTGTTCATAGGTTTTGAAGAAGAAAGAGAGAAAGCGGCAAATGAAAGCCAGTCAGAAGCATCAATATTAGCATCAGTATCAGCATGGGGGCGAGGCCCATATCAATATCAACATAGGGGCGAGGCCCATATCAATATCAGTTTGAGGGCGAGGCCCATATCAGTAGCAGTTAGGGCCGATGCCCACTTCAGTATCAGCATTGCCGGGTATGGCATTCTGGGGCCGAGGCCCACTTCAGTATCAGCTTTGCCGGGTATGGCATTCTGGGGGCGAGGCCCGCATTACATCAGATCAACATTGCCGGGTATGGCATTCTGGGGGCGAAGCCCGCATCATATCAGTTCAGGGGAAGAAAACCTCATGTCAGTTCAATTCGGGAATAAAGCCCACACTCAGTGCAGTTCAGGAAGAAAGCCTGCATTCAATACAGTTCGGGAATAAAGCTCGGGAGGAATAAAGCCTCATCTCAACAGTTCGAGAATAAAGCTCGGGAGGAATAAAGCCTCATCTCAACAGTTCGAGAATAAAGCTCGGGAGGAAGAAAACCTCATGTCAGTTCAATTCGGGAATAAAGCCCACACTCAGTGCAGTTCAGGAAGAAAGCCTGCATTCAATACAGTTCGGGAATAAAGCTCGGGAGGAATAAAGCCTCATCTCAACAGTTCGAGAATAAAGCTCGGGAGGAATAAAGCCTCATCTCAACAGTTCGAGAATAAAGCTCGGGAGGAATAAAGCATCATCTCAACAGTTCGAGAATAAAGCTCGGGAGGAAGAAAGCCTCATGTCAGTACAGTTCGGGAATAAAGCCCACACTCAATACAGTTCAGGAAGAAAGCCTACATTCAGATCAGTTCAGGAAGAAAGCCCGCATTCAATACAGTTCAAGAACAAAGCCACACAGTCAGCTCAGATCAGAGAACAAAGCTCAAGGGGAAGAAAGCCTCATATCAGTATAGTTTGAGAACAAAGCTCAAGGGGAAGAAAGCCTCATGTCAGTATAGTTTGAGAACAAAGCTCAAGGGGAAGAAAGCCTCATATCAGTATAGTTTGAGAACAAAGCTCAAGGGGAAGAAAGCCTCATGTCAGTATAGTTTGAGAACAAAGCTCAAGGGGAAGAAAGCCTCATATCAGTATAGTTTGAGAACAAAGCTCAAGGGGAAGAAAGCCTCATATCAGTATAGTTTGAGAACAAAGCTCAAGGGGAAGAAAGCCTCATGTCAGCACAGTTCGGGAATAAAGCCCACACTCAGTGCAGTTCGGGAATAAAGCCCACATTCAATACAGCTCAGGAAGAAAGCCTACGTCCAGCAAACTCGGGAATAAAGCCCACATTCAGTTCAGTTCAGGAAAAATGCATGCATTCAGCTCAGTACGGGAATAAAGCCCACATCCAGTGCAGTTCGGGAATAAAGCCCACATTCAGTTCAGTTCAGGAAAAAAGCCTGCATTCAGCTCAGTACGGGAATAAAGCCCACATCCAGTGCAGTTCGGGAATAAAGCCCACATTCAGTACAGTTCAGGAAGAAAGCCTACATTCAGCTCAGTTCGGGGATAAAGCCCACAGTTAACACAGTCAGGGAACAAAGCTCACTCTCTACAACAATTCGGGAACAAAGCCCACGGTCAACATAATTGAAGGAAGAAAGCCTAGAGGAATAAAGCCTCATCTCAACAGTTCGGGAATAAAGCTCGGGAGGAATAAAGCCTCATCTCAATACAGTTCAGGAATGAACAGGCCGAGAATGGCACTCCAAGAATGGAAGCACGGTTCGGGAATGAACCAGGGGTCGCAGCACCTCACCATCCAAATCAACTCAACTCAACACATGGTAAGTCAAGTGGCAGTTGGCGAACCAGGTAAGTGAAAATGCATCGCATAAATTTGATAGGATTGTCACTGTTGCACATTACACAAGTCCCATAAAAGTGGGGGCGACTGTAGGCACTGCATTTTTACACATAAGTCCCTATGATGAGTCTCATTTTGGAGACACTACCTTTTAAGTCACGGAGGTCACGGAAAACGGACATCGGAAGGGGAATTCAGAATAAACAAGGTTCACTGTTTTCGTTGGTGCTGCGTTCATTACTTCGTTCGAACGTAAGGCAGATTTCGGACGTTGGTGCCACGTTCGATTAGGCGTTCGAACGGTGTCGGTAATTCTGGTTTTGCTGCTAGCCTCACATTAAGCCCAATTCGCCCAAGCCCACTTAAAACACATATTTAACACATGTGAAATCAAAACAAATCTAAAAATCACATACCAAATTAAATAAAATACTTACACAAATTAAAGAAATTGCATGCCTAATTAAAATCAACCAACAAACTAAATGCCTAATCTAAACCAATCAAATATAATCATACCAATTTAAAATCAATCAACCAATATATTATTCCCAAACTTAAAATATTGTATGCCTAATCAACATAAACTAAATATTCAACCTTCCCTATCTAGCCAAGATTTGTCCCCCCCCTCAATCTTTGACTTCCCTTATCCAAGCCAATCAAATCCTTTTCCTTGTCAAGCCTAACCCTTTGCCTATAAAAAGAATCCTTCACCAACCTTCTCAAAGCTAGTTAGCTCATAGACACAAATCTCCCTCACTCTCAATAACAAGAAGATCACAAACCAAAGAACCCCCATCGCCTTAACCAAAACACATCCCGAACAGCCCCCCTCACCTCACCGAAAAACACATCCCAAGCAGCCCTAAACACACACATAAAACAGCCCCCGAACCACACCATAACACCACCGAAAATAACACCCAAAACAGTAGCCAAAAAATCCCAAAAACAGTAACTAAAATACAGCAGCAAAACAGTAGCAGCGGCAGCGAATCGGAGTCAAAACAGCAGCAAAAGACGGAGGACGACGACCCAAAACAGTAAGACAGCGAACGAGAGCAGTGAACCAGTGAACCGGAAGAGTTGCGGAGCTTTACCCCTTCCGATCTTCGTGAAACGCAAGTCCGAGAGACGACTTAAAAGGTTAGACCTGAGGGCACTTTTTCATTAGTTTCTATCCGTTTCTTTTGTTATTGAATGTTATTCGCATGAGAGTCGTTTATGGATGCATGTTGTGGCTTGAATGAAATGGAAGAGTGTCGTCTCTTGTGGTATATAGGATGGAAACCCAGACGTAAATTCCGTAGCCGAATCCGAATGGACGGTAGTGCGGTCTGTACTTGGGACACAACTCCACGTACCACTTGAGTAAACGGCACTTTCTCTTGTTTTGTGTTGCTTTGGTTTATTTAATTCTTGTTATTTAAATTCTGCATGTTGTCTATTCCCGTATGATACGATCGAGTGCATGGGCTTAGTAAGTGCGATGAAAGGTTCCCTAATTGGAGGGTTAAAATCCTTCACCACGATGCTCTGCCGCACCGATTGATGTGTGTTCGGTTGAATGCGAAATACGTTCAATCGGGCACACTATGTTTAATATTATTGCTTTCCATTCTATGTATGCATGATTCAGTCGAGCGCATGGGCTTAGTATGTTGGTCTAAAGGTCCTCTCTTTGAGAGATCAAGAGCCCCAAAAGGCCACCTTTACGGCAGTACTTCGCCGCGCCCCCCCCCCCTTTATTTTGTCAGTTATGTATTGCGTCCCATTTTCATGCATCAGGTCTGTTCCCGTTCGAACACGTTTACGAACGCAACTCGAACGCGCATGTATTTTGCCTTGTCATGCATCAGGTCTTGCTTATGTTCGAACGCGTTCACGAACGCCATACGAACGTGAGCATTCTGTTTCATTTACGTTCGAACGCGTTATCAAACGCCATACGAACGTGAGCATTCTGTTTCATTTACGTTCGAACGCGTTATCAAACGCCATACGGACGTGAGCATTCTGTTTCATTTCCGTTCGAACGCGTTATCAAACGCCACACGAACGCGAACCTTCTGTTTACCGTTCGAACGCGTTTACGAACGCTACACGAACGCGCACACACTGAACTGAGTCTGTCTTATCATATTCACGCATAATTGCCTCTTGGTTGATCTTTCTTGTGTTATATAGCCAACCGTATTATTTGTATTCTTGCATTTATCCATTCTATGTGTTCTTGGGATTGTATTCAAGCATGATTAGGCTGTTAGCAGGTTATTTGGTTAATAGGCTCATGAGATAGTACTCAAGCATGATTAGGTTGTTCTTAGTTTTCCCTATCATAGGATTGAAATATGTTCATGAGATTGTCATGTGATATTGCATGTTGTGATGAACTTGTTGATGTATGCATATGAATCTAGAAGCATGATATTTTTGGAAATAAATGTTATTTAAGCCTGGTTAAATTATTACATAAATCCTTTTATTACAAGTGACATAATTAAGGGACCATTCCGAACCCAACGGTTTGAGGTCTTCCCTTTTCGAGGGGTGAGTGCGGCCTTAAATCTTTGTCCCGGTTCACACCGGGTGGCGACTCCATATTATTTAGTACTTCCCAACTAGTGCCGCGAGCCTAGAGAGCATGCGTCGCCCAAGTCCTGTGTTGTCTACAACGCGATACTTGCTTCAATCCATAAATGGATTGGTTTAACTTGCAAACCTTGTTTGCATGTTTTGGAACGAAAAAACCATCAGGTTGTTGTAGGGATTTTAAGGGGAATATCTGGTAACGCAGCGGAAGCGTGGAAAATCAAATTTTCCGATTTCAAAACTTTTTCTCGGATTAATTAAATAAACATATTTATTTAATTATCCAATAATCAAATTATGAAACAAAATTCAAATGTATCATATTCAAGTGAATTTACCAAATTTCCCTTATATTTGTATTTTGTCCATTTTAGTCCGAAATTGATCTAATCAATTTTGAATGATTCTAAATCATTTCTAAGATGAACTTAGCATGTTCAAAACATCAAAACACCAAAAGCACCAAAAATCTCATTTTCTTTATTCTTGGCCGAATGCATCACAAGGTGGGCATTTTGTCCATTTGGTCATTTCATGTCTCAAAACACATCAAGATGTAATCCAATCAACATGAAACTTTATATGCATCATATATCAAATACAAATACAACATATATGAAAAGCCCCAAATTTGGAATTTGGTCATGAACCCTAATTTTTCAATTTCTTCAAATTGGACAAATTAGACCAAATTAGTTAAATCCAATACTTCAATCATGTTTCTTCCATCCAATCAAAGTCTCAACACAATGAAACAACTCAAGATCAAATCTAGGTCATCTAAGAGTGGGTCAACAACTCTAGATTAGCAACAAGGTTTCCAAAACCATAAAAGAATACTTATAACTACACTAGTCACAAGCTTCATCCATTATACATGCACAACACTTTCATCAAACATTTATCCATCAAAAACACAAAGAATAAAGAATAGAAAAACTCAAGAACATCACAAGATGTTGCCCACAACAAGAGGAACAAATTACTCTCTAATGGAAGGTTGGAAATACTTACTATTTTCCAAGCTTTTCTTGAATTTTCTTCTCTTCTTTTCTCTTTGTTTTTGCTTTCTTTAATGGAGTTTTTGGTTAAAGTGTATTAGGTTAGATACCAAATGAAATGAAAAACAATATATACTTGCATCACAAAGGCCTTGGCCGAATTTGGCAAAGGCATATACAAGAAATATTAATTTCAATTTCATTTGAATTTCATTAAATCAACTTGATAAAATATCTAAATAACACTTTATAGATATTTATATTAAGTCAACAAATGCAACTAAGAAAAATATAACTCTTAGATTTTATAAGTGTTGGCCGAATTTATCAAGAAATAAAGGAAAAAGATATTTTCATTTTTCAAACAATTTGAACAAATATCTTAAGAAGTCAAAATCAATTTGACAACCATTTCCTTTAATGTATAAGTCAACAATTGCAACTTATAATCACTTCATAACTTTATCATTTGGTGATATATTATATTTTAATTATATTAATCATTTAACAATTAAAAATTAAATAATTAAATAATAATTAAATACAAATATATCAAATATATGTATTATATTTAATTTTAATAGTTAAAGTGTATTTGAGATATTTAAAGTAAATATAATACATATATTAATGATATATGTCAAATACCTTTATTTGACTATTTATTAATGTGTATTTAATAATATCATATATTAAATACAAATACACATTAATTAGGAAATGGCGATTCGGCCCGTTCGCATGTATTTTTTCGTTTAACGATTAAATGATTTATAAATAATCATCATTATTCATAAATGTTGCTCTAGTGCTCTACGAGTATGTTTCATTATTGAGACTCTCTAGATTCAGGTATATCCGTCACGAAATCCAATTTCGTGTCCATAATCTATCCACCCGTAGATTATGACGATCACAGATAAACTAGCTGAATCATACAGGTCGAGGTCATTGCATACGTATAATCCCTCCGTCACAGGTATCCAGATAATCCCAGAGATATAGATGTAAACGTCAAATCTCTACAGGTATTATCATGTCGACGTATCTATTAGCAATCTTTAAATAACATTCGGAACTTACTTTCGATGTATACTGTGGCCACAGATTTAACAGACTGCTAATTATATATGGACTATCTATGCTCTGTACACAGAACTGACGGATCCTATCTTGACACACACAGGATATCCTGAGGATCGATCCACACCCAACGAACAGGCGGAGGTCTGATCTAAATAGATCGGTGACGTGACTGCCATCTAAGTGTGGAGGATGTCTCATACATCCACAATGGTGTCTCAAGTCAAAAGACCACTATGCTACTCAACCCGAGAAGATTCTTATTGACGTTGGTGTACCATCCATTAAGAATCTTCGGTGAGCCGTTCAATGTTTATACACTATAAACACCTACACGTCTATATGAGTCTCTCCAGACTCATGGTTCATTGAGATAAACCATCGGACCAAGTCTCGATATACGACATGTACTGGTCTCAACGGATTTGACTAACCGACCTGTGTTAGCAAATCTTGACCAGGAACTATGTAGGGGTGGGCGCGGTTCGGTTTGGTTCGGTTTTTGCTAAAAACCGAACCAAACCATATTTTACGGTTCAGATTTTTTACCTCTCAAATCAAACCATTAAATAACGGTTTGGTTCGGATTGAAAAAATTTTAAACCAGCGGTTTACGGATTGGTTCGGTTCGATTTACGAATTATTATATTTAAAACAAATTTTCATCCACTTAAGTGTAAAAAAAAACAAACAAACAAAAAACTAGTCTATCCAAAAAATAGTATGAAGTGCTAGGGTGTAAGCTGTGACTCCAGGGAACACATGCACTCCATAAAGGATTGAAAAATGAGGCACAATTAATTCTTGTATTTTTAAAAAATTACATTGAATAATGATGCTACCATCATTCTAATTAAGAGATAAATCCAACATCTTACTTTCAAGAATAATGATGCTACCATAAAACAAAAAATTTAAGAATTAAAGTATTAACAAATAAATTGAAGAATAAAAGTATTAACAAAAAAAATAGATTTAAGAAAAAAATTAAGATAAAAGTATTAACATACTAATAAAAAAAATATAGAATAAAATTAAAAGAAAAATATAATTTTTTTTAATTATAACGGTTCGGTTCGGTTTAACAGGTGCGGTTTGGATTAGCTCCTGAACCGAACCGTAAACCGTTTGGGGTGGGCCAATCCGAACCGAAAACCGAACCGTTAGAAAAAAAAACCGTAAATTCGGTCCGGTTTGGTTCGGTTTGCGGTTTGGTTTGGTTCGATCGGTTTTTTTGCCCACCCCTAGAACTATGTTTGATAATATATATATATAACAGTGACACTTCCCAATGTCAATTACAAACTAACTTTGTAACTGTGTACTGCATTATATATTATCGGGCCTTTGTCTAATATATACATATCACTAAACCACATTTAGTTTCAATCTAATCGTAATCAGATCGAATACGTATATAAGAACAAGAGGTGCAACCATAAATAAGTAATATTATGGAATAATGGGATGTTCGTATTCATGAGTCAGACATAAATACGGTCCGGATTGGCGCTCTGAGCACCAACCCCAATAGTTGTTGCATATAAACATCCTCTAAAAGGTTTCCGTTAAGGAATGCGGTTTTGACGTTCATCTGCCATATTTCATAATCGAAATATGCAGCAATAGCAAACATTATCCGAATGGATTTCATCATGGCGACAGGTGAAAAAATTTCTTCGTAATCGACACCATGTCGTTGACGATACCCTTTCGCTACAAGCTTAGCTTTATACGTTTGTATTTTGCCTTTCATGTATGTCTTCCCTTTGAAGACCCATTTACAACCAATAGGCTTAACGCCTTCTAGTGCATCAACCAGTGTCCAAACTTGGTTGGTATACATGGAATCCATTTCGGACTTCATGGCCTCTTGCCATAAAGCGGAGTCGATACCTTGTATCGCTTCCTCATACGTAGTCGGTTCATCTTCCTCAATAAGATTAATATCTACATGAAGTGAGATCAGAAACCGATACCTCTTAGGTTGTTTTCTGACTCTCTCTGACCTACACGGTTCTTGTGTATTATAAGATTATGGAACAGTCTCATCCATGATGAGCTATTCGTGTTCCGTGAGGGGGTCGGTGCCAGGAACAGTATCACTCCAATTTTCATCGAGTTTTACTTTCCTCCCACTTATCACTGCAGCTATGAATTCATTTTCGAGGAAAACTGCATAAAGAGCAACAAATATCTTGTTCTCTTGTGGGTTGTAGAAGTAATATCCTTTGGTTTCCCTATGATAACCTAAAAATAGGCACTTATCCGATTTGGGTTCTAGTTTGGTATCATCCTAACGTTTAACATATGTCCAGCGTCTCCAAATCTCCAGGAATGAGAAACCCGATTTCTTTCATGTCCATATTTCATATGGAGTCTGTCCAACAGACTTTGACAGAACCTTATTCAAAATAAATATTGCATTGTTTAATGCGTATCCCTAGAAGGAAATTGGTAACTCAGTGTGACTCATCATTGACCTTACCATGTCCAATAAAGTTCGGTTTCTTCGTTCGGACACACCGTTCAATTGAGGTGTTCCGGAAGGAGTCCACTGCGAAAGAATACAATATTCTCTCAAGTAATCTTGAAACTAATTGCTTAAGTATTCTCCACCACGGTCCAATCGTAATGTTTTAATACTTTTGTCGGCCTGTTTTTCTACTTCATGTCGAAACTCTTTGAATTTCCCAAAAATTTCCGACTTATGTTTCATAAGATACATATAACCATAACGCGATGCATCATCCGTAAAGATTACGAAGTATTCATATCCACCTTTAGCCTGGCTAGATATAGGCCCGCATACGTCACTATGAACGAGGGTTAATAGCTCGGTGGCACGTACACCCTTACCACTAAAAGGTGTTTTATGCATTTTGCCTAATAAACAAGATTCGCGGACGTCATATGAATTAGGATCAAATCCGTCCAAGTATCCATTCTTCGAAATAGTGGATATATGAGCTTGTTGATGTGTCCCATACGACAATGCCACAAATAAGTCTCATTTGATTTATTCAGTTTGAGTCTTTTGTTTGTCATGTTATATGTTTGAGATTCGTTTATATTCAAAATATAAAGACCATTATTAACATCTGCTGTACATATCAAAATGTCATCTTTATATACAAAACACTCAGTGTTCCAGAATACAAAGATATACCCGCATCGGGTTAAACTAGATACATAGATGATGTTTCTAGTCAAACTATGTACAAAATAACAGTCACCTAATGTAATTACATGCCCCGAGGGCAGGTTCAAAACATAGGTCCCTACGGCCAAAACAGCGACTATCGTCCCATTTCCGACTCGTAGGTCGATCTCTCCTGAAGCCAGTCTCCTGCTAATCTGCAGATCCTGCACATCAGTACTCCGGGCTCAGGCCCGAGAGGTCTCTCTATCAAATAGAGTAACTTCTCAGCCCTCAGGACTATCCTGAGGTTCATCTCCCAATCTGGAAAATTTGCGTCGTTAAAGACATTCTCGCCCATGATTATATCTCTAACGTTAATCTT
>SKCR01030501.1:0-96648 GCA_019454045.1 Zanthoxylum bungeanum
GGCAGTAATTGGTGGTTCCGAGGTGGATAGAATCTTGGTTGATCCCGGAAACGCAGTGGACGTAATTTCTAAAGAAGCCTTGGATGGCCTCAACGTGGAGTGTTCAACCCTAACCGAAGATGGGACTCCCTTGTATGGCTTCGGAGGTTCAACGGTGGTTCCGTTGGGAAGAATACAGTTGGCAATGACAGTTGGAACCTTTCCCTGGACCCGGACGATTATGACAGATTTTACAATGGTAGACTGCATGAGCAGTTATCAGGTCATCGTTGGTCGGCCGTTTATGATGAAAATTAGAGCTGCAATATCCTGCTAGTACCTGAAGTTGAAATTCCCCACTCGGGACGGGATTGGAATCGCGTGCGGTAGTCAAAAAGCCGCTCTGAGTTGTTTAGCCACTCTTTCAATGGAGACTCTTTGTATTGAGAATGTAGGCCAAAATAGAAAGGGAGACAAAGACCGAGAAGGAACGAGTAAGGTATCGGGTCATCGGCCGAAGAAGGTTGCTCGGCTATGGGCAATTGAAGAATTAGAGTCGGTAGAACTGTTCGTATCAGGTAAAAGTGTAAAGATAGGTGTAGGCATTGCATTTTTACACATTAGCCCAATGATGAGTCTCGTATGGAGGCAACTACCTCTTCAGTCATGAAAGTCGCGGGAAACGGACGTTGGATGGGTAAAGTTGGAAAATGGAATTTTTTTTGGATTTAACCTCGTTGTTTGGCTCCGGTTGTTTGTTGGACTTCCGTTTCAAAGCTTACCTAAGGCCCAAAACCCAACCAAACCCAAACCAAACCCAAAATACCCAAGTCAAACCAAGTCAAACCAAACCCATGCCCATAGGATGTAATTCACGCCCATTGTGCTTCTATTTAGGTATATGCATATTTATCACATGTTTAAATCTTGTAAAATCCTTACCTAATTAAAAGAAATCAAATCAAATCCCTACCAAATCAAATCCAATCACAAATCCAAATTAGGAGATCCATTCCTTGTTAGACACCAATTAGGAGATTCTTTCCTATTCAAATTAGGAAAGTCTTCTCTCTTTGCCTATAAAAAGAGGCCTTCACCCCCCATTCAAAACCTAGCACATACATATCCCTCAAGCACGCCTAAGACACTCATCTAAGCCTCCCTTGCACGCCCAAGGATCTCCTTCAAGCCTCCATTGCCGAATCATCAAGCCAAAATCACCCTTTAGTGCCGCAAATCCACTTTCTTCATCTATACCCTTCACGCCCAACACCCAAACTTAAGCCCTCTTTGCTGCGTCTTTAGCCACCATTCACAGCCAAAAAAAACCCTCAAATAAACCTTATTCACAACCTTAAAGTCGTGCAAAATATCCCCCAAAAGCAGCCCCAATTGTGCGCCCAAGTCAGCCCTGAAAACGGCTTCACTGCACTAGTGAACTGCCGAGTTTAGCTTACTGTTCTGGTCAGTATTTGCTGCGACTTTAGCCCATAAAACAGCCCTAAAATCACCTAGAAAACCCCCCAAAAACCTCCATAAAGTTTCCCTAAAAATATCCCACAAACGCACCTCCCTAAGCCTTCAAAATCACCCAAAACAGTCCGCCAAACCACCAAGACAGTGACCTGAAACATAGCAGCGAAACGGACTGGAAACAGCAGCCCGAATAGAAAAACAGCGAGGAAAGACGTTGAGTTGGTGAACTAAAAGAGTAGCGGATCATTCACCCTTCCAACGGACGTGTAACGCCCTTTCTTAGACGACAAAAAAGGTTAGACCTGAGGGCAACTTTCTACTTATCTTCTTTATTGTTGTTTTATTTATTTTGATATATAATTGCATGAGAGTCGTTTGAAGCATGATGTGATTGTTGGATGAGCGGGATATGTGTTCTCTTTTGTGGTATATCGGATGGAAACCCGGACGTAAATTCCATAGCCGACTCCAAATGGACGGTAGTATGGTCTGCACTCGGGATACAATGCCACGTACCACTTAAGATACACGCATCTCGTCTCATCCTAATTTGTATTTGAGCATGTTATAGTCTTTAGGTGTATGTTTATTATTTAAAGCATGGTTTAATTTAGTTTGTTATTTATTTGTTAAAGCATGTTTAGGTTGTTCATTATGCATGTTCTTGGTTTATGATGCGTTTGGGTAATGATTTATACATGTTGGTTTAATGGCTCAATAGGCTTGTTGTGTTACATTGCGTGAAATTATTTGGATGAAAGCATGTTAGATCTAAGTACCCTTGAGCATGAATGATGAATAGATTCGGTTAGTTTATTGCACAAATTATATCATCACAAGTGACATAAGTAAGGGACCATTCCGAACCCAACGGTTTGAGGTCTTCCCTTGCGAGGGGTGAGTGCGGCCTTAAATCTTTGTCCCGGTTCACACCGGGTGGCGACTCCATGTTATTTCATACTTCCCAACTAGGCCGCGAGCCTAGAACAGCGTCGCCCAGGTTATGTTGTCTACAGTCTGGCGACTCCACTGGGGACTTAGAGAATCGGCCTCGAAATCATGTCTTGTGATGTGTATAATTTGTGCATTAGTTGACCATTTCTATAGTGGGTTGAGGGGGTTAATCAAAGGCTTTGTCGAAGCTAGGTGATGGTTGGGTGTCTTCCTTCACTCACTACCCTTCGGGGAAAAGCTGTGAAGGCAACTAGATAACCATTACTTGTAGCTCGTTGTGACATACTAGTTTGGAGGACTCGTTGTTTATTCCTGACACCAAGCGATAAGAGCCTAAGGGGCTTGGGTACTTAAGTGAGCCTCGCTCCACCCTCCCTCTGGGGAATCTACAACGGGAAATCCATTCGACAGTTAGTCACACACCGTAACTCGTTGGCACGTACCGTAAGGTATAAAAAAGTGCGCTCACTTGGTCGCTTGAACCCTTGAGTGGGGAGTCCTAGTTGTGGGCAATCCTTCGTCAATGAGAGCCTTTGTCCGCACTCCCGAAAACCCACATGTGAACCTTAGTCATAGAACTAATAGAAATCATTCCTTTATGTTTATGTTTTGGACCATTGTCATTTGGATTCAGTTGGACTTGTTGTCATGAAGTATGGGCTTGTTGGGCCATTTAAACTGGGACGAGTCTGTGTTTTATGGCAATCGGGCCAAAAGTTTCTAAAATGCTGATGTGCCAACTAGTGTAAAATTCTTATGACTTATATATTACATGCATCGCACGCATCTCATGCATCTCATGCATACATGCATCATGTTAACCCTCGTGTCTTAAAAGCCATCATAGATATCCGTTGGGTTAGGGATAAAAAAAGACTTGTCAAAGAAGAGTTTAGCAAACATGGATATCGGGGAAAAGGAAAATCGAGGAAAAGAAAACTTTACGGCAAGGATAGAAAGACCATTGGGGGGGCCTTCAAAAAAAGAGAGAGAAAAAAAGGGAAAAGAAAAAAAAAAGAAAAAAAAAAGAGAGAAAAAAAAAGAAGAAAAAAAAAAGAAGAAAAAAAAAAGAAATTGTTTTTTTTTAGTCCATGATAGTTAGACATATGTCCAATGATGAAGTTGATTGCTTTAGGGTGAAATCTTAGAAATGATAAACTCTTGATGTGCTTTTATCTGATACTTTTGAGTGATTGATCTACGTTAGACTCGTAAGCACTTCACTATAGGTTCTTAGCAGTGAAAACCTCAGTAGTTGGCAAAGTGACTAGTTGAAGAAATTGTAGGTCGGTGAATGACCGTTTGCTTAGATGTCTATCATGGTTTGCTTATGTTATGATGTGTGGTATGGTTGAAAATGAAAGAAAATGTCTCTAAAGAAAAGAATTGAACCGCCTATAATCGATAAGCGTGAAGCTACCCATGGGCGAGTATTAGGACCACCATGAGGAGAAATGCTACCTTAAAGGGTAAATGTGTTGAAAAAAGAGAAAGAAGAAGTTCAAAATGAAAAAAAAAAAACAAAAGAGAAAGAAGACCATACTACATTGAGCACGAAAAAGCAATTGCAGACCCTAACTGAGACATCTAGGTTGGTTTGACCCATCGATCCCGATTTTTGAAACGAAATCATCGAGTTAGCTTACCTAAGGATTAAGCTGTAAAAGAACCTTTGCACACACACACTTTGAGTCTGGCATAGATCATTTGTTCAAAGACTTGGATTTGAGTTGCATCGAATGTTTTGAATGTTCTCTGGTTTCATTACTGAGCATTCTTTGAGGACAATGATATGTATAACTATTGGGACTATTTCGTAAGCATGTGACATAACATGATGATATGGAAGGCCCCACCATATGGTTCATCTTGACCAAGTGCAAACAGCAGAGAAAAAAGGTAAAACAAGACTAGGGGCGACCAGTCTCCCATATCGCGAATCAGGGACTGAGCAATCACCTGGAGAACTGGCGGAAGACCTAACCCAGCGGAATAGGAAATTCATTCATGCATTCATGCATACACGTAACATATTTTGCATTCTTTTTTGTGTTTGTTTTGTTTTGTATTCACACGTTTCAAAGAACAAAAATGAGAAAGCGGCAAAGACAAGCCAACCAGAATCAACAACACATCAGTATCAGTTTTGGGGATGAGTCCCAAGGTCGAAGCCCATATCAGTTTCGGTTTTGGGGATGAGTCCCAGGGTTGAAGCCCATATCAGTTTCGGTTTTGGGGATGAATCCCAGGGTTGAGGCCCATATCAGTTTCAGTTTGGAGATGAGTCCCGGGGTCGAGGCCCACATCAGCAGAGTTTTGGAATGAATCCCAGGGTCGAGGCCCACATCAGCAGAGTTTTGGAATGAATCCGGGAATGAATCCCAGGGTCGAGGCCCACATCAGTAGAATCCGGGAATGAATCCCAGGGTCGAGGCCCACATTGTCAGTAGCAGCGGGAATGAATCTTAGGGCCGAGGCCCACGTTGTCAGAATTTGGAATGAACCTAGGAGATGAATCCGAGGGCCGAGGCCTACGTCGTCAAAATTTGGAAAGAATCCGAGAATGAATCCTAGGGTCGAGGCCCACGCTGTCAGAGTTTTGGAATGAATCCATGGATAAATCATAAGGCAAGGCCCAAATTATTATCAGCATCAGTTTTGCCGGGTATGGCACTCTGGGGGCGAGGCCCACATTATTATCAGCATCAGTTTAGCCGGGTATGGCACTCTAGGGGTGAGGCCCACATTATCATCAGCATCAATAGCAGGCTTGCCGGGTATGGCATTCTGGGGGCGAGTCCCACATTGGTTCGGTATCAGTTCTGCCGGGTATGACATTTTGGGTGTGAGGCCCACAAAACATCAGATCAGTTTTGCAAGGTACGGCACTCCGGGTATGGAGACATCAGATTAGTTTTTCCATGTATGACACCCTAGGTACGGGGTTAGCACACCAGGTATGGCATGTGGACTATGTGGATTATGTGGACTACCGATGACTATCGTGGACTATGTGGACTATGAGGATTGTGTGGACTACCGTGGACTAAGTGGATTATGTGGATTACTGTGGACTACCGTGGAGTATGTGGACTATGTGGACTATCGTGGACTACCGAGGAGTATGTGGACTTTGTGGACTACCAAGGAGTATGTGGACTATGTGGACTACCGAGGAGTATGTAGACTATGTGGACTACCGTGGACTACCGAGGAGTATGTGGACTATGTGGACTATCGTGGACTACCGTGGACTACCGTGGAATATGTGGACTACCGTGGACTACCGAGGAGTATGTGGACTATGTGGACTACCTTGGACTACCTAGGAGTATGTGGACTACCGTGGAGTATGTGGACTATGTGGACTACCGTGGACTACCGAGGAGTATGTGGACTACCGTGGACTACCGAGGAGTATGTGGACTATGTGGACTACCGTGGACTACCGAGGAGTATGTGGACTATGTGGACTACCGTGGACTACCTAGGAGTATGTGGACTATGTGGACTACCGTGGACTACCGTGGAGTATGTGGACTATCGTGGACTACCGAGGAGTATGTGGACTACCGTGGAGTATGTGGACTATGTGGACTACCGTGGAGTATATGGACTATGTGGACTGCCGTGGACTACCGAGGAATATGTGGACTATGTGGACTACCGTGGAGTATGTGGACTATGTGGACTACCGTGGAGTATGTGGACTATGTGGACTACCGTGGAGTATGGACTATGTGGACTACCGAGGACTACCGAGGAATATGTGGACTATGTGGACTACCCTGGAGTATGTGGACTACCGTGGACTACCGTGGAGTATGTGGACTATGTGGATTACCGAGGAATATGTGGACTATGTGGACTACCGCGACACCCTAGGTATGGGGTTTAGCACGCCAAGTTTTGCATTGTGGACTACCGCGACACCCTAGGTATGGGGTTTAGCACTATCAACTCAGCACAGAAGGCATACCAGGTGGCAGCTGGCGAGCCAGGTAAGTGAAAATGCATTGCATGTACTTTGATAGGATTGTCATTGTCACACACTGCACAAGTCCCATCAAAGTGGGGGCGACTGTAGGCATTGCATTTTTACACATTAGCCCAATGATGAGTCTCGTATGGAGGCAACTACCTCTTCAGTCATGAAAGTCGCGGGAAACGGACGTTGGATGGGTAAAGTTGGAAAATGGAATTTTTGTTGGATTTAACCTCGTTGTTTGGCTCCGATTGTTTGTTGGACTTCCGTTTCAAAGCTTACCTAAGGCCCAAAACCCAAACCAAACCCAAACCAAACCCAAAATACCCAAGTCAAACCAAGTCAAACCAAACCCATGCCCATAGGATGTAATTCACGCCCATTATGCTTCTATTTAGGTATATGCATATTTATCTCATGTTTAAATCTTGTAAAATCCTTACCTAATTAAAAGAAATCAAATCAAATCCCTACCAAATCAAATCCAATCACAAATCCAAATTAGGAGATCCATTCCTTGTTAGACACCAATTAGGAGATTCTTTCCTATTCAAATTAGGAAAGTCTTCTCTCTTTGCCTATAAAAAGAGGCCTTCACCCCCCATTCAAAACCTAGCACATACATATCCCTCAAGCACGCCTAAGACACTCATCTAAGCCTCCCTTGCACGCCCAAGGATCTCCTTCAAGCCTCCATTGCCGAATCATCAAGCCAAAATCACCCTTTAGTGCCGCAAATCCACTTTCTTCATCTATACCCTTCACGCCCAACACCCAAACTTAAGCCCTCTTTGCTGCGTCTTTAGCCACCATTCACAACCAAAAAACACCCTCAAATAAACCTTATTCACAACCTTAAAGTCGTGCAAAATATCCCCCAAAAGCAGCCCCAATTGTGCGCCCAAGTCAGCCCTGAAAACGGCTTCACTGCACTAGTGAACTGCCGAGTTTAGCTTACTGTTCTGGTCAGTATTTGCTGCGACTTTAGCCCATAAAACAGCCCTAAAATCACCTAGAAAACCCCCCAAAAACCTCCATAAAGTTTCCCTAAAAATATCCCACAAACGCACCTCCCTAAGCCTTCAAAATCACCCAAAACAGTCCGCCAAACCACCAAGACAGTGACCTGAAACATAGCAGCGAAACGGACTGGAAACAGCAGCCCGAATAGAAAAACAGCGAGGAAAGACGTTGAGTTGGTGAACTAAAAGAGTAGCGGATCATTCACCCTTCCAACGGACGTGTAACGCCCTTTCTTAGACGACAAAAAAGGTTAGACCTGAGGGCAACTTTCTACTTATCTTCTTTATTGTTGTTTTATTTATTTTGATATATAATTGCATGAGAGTCGTTTGAAGCATGATGTGATTGTTGGATGAGCGGGATATGTGTTCTCTTTTGTGGTATATCGGATGGAAACCCGAACGTAAATTCCATAGCCGACTCCAAATGGACGGTAGTATGGTCTGCACTCGGGATACAATGCCACATACCACTTAAGATACACGCATCTCGTCTCATCCAAATTTGTATTTGAGCATGTTATAGTCTTTAGGTTGTATGTTTATTATTTAAAGCATGGTTTAATTTAGTTTGTTATTTATTTGTTAAAGCATGTTTAGGTTGTTCATTATGCATGTTCTTGGTTTATGATGCGTTTGGGTAATGATTTATACATGTTGGTTTAATGGCTCAATAGGCTTGTTGTGTTACATTGCGTGAAATTATTTGGATGAAAGCATGTTAGATCTAAGTACCCTTGAGCATGAATGATGAATAGATTCGGTTAGTTTATTGCACAAATTATATCATCACAAGTGACATAAGTAAGGGACCATTCTGAACCCAACGGTTTGAGGTCTTCCCTTGCGAGGGGTGAGTGCGGCCTTAAATCTTTGTCCCGGTTCACACCGGGTGGCGACTCCATGTTATTTCATACTTCCCAACTAGGCCGCGAGCCTAGAACAGCGTCGCCCAGGTTCTGTTGTCTACAATAGGGACAGACCTGGACGAGGCCCTGAAACAGGATTTGTTGCAGTTCTTAAAACAATATCCGGATGTGTTTGCATGGGGGCACAAAGATATGCCCGGCATAGACCCGAGATTTATTCATCGTCTGGCGGTGGATCCGGCTCACAAGCCGGTCAAGTAGAAAATGAGGATCTTTAACCAGGAGCGGTGCGAGGCGATAGCCGCCGAGGTGGAAAAATTACTAAAAGCTGGATTTATCAGGGAGATAAGGTACCCAGACTGGGTATCAAACGTGGTCTTAGTAAAAACAACCACCGGGAAATGGAGAATGTGTGTAGACTTTACCGACCTTAACAAAGCCTGCCCAAAGGACAGTTTCCTATTACCAAAGGTGGACCAATTGGTAGATTCAACGGCCTGCCACGGGTTACTCAGCTTTATGGACGCATTTTCGGGGTACAACCAAGTCAAGATGCATCATGGTGACGAGGAAAAAACAACATTTGTCACCGACCAAGGGCTATATTGTTACAAAGTGATGCCTTTCGGTTTAAAAAATGCCGGAGCAACATTTCAGAGACTGGTGAACAAGATTTTCAAACCACTCATTGGCACATCCATGCTGGTGTATGTCGATGATATGATAACCATGTCCATGGAACCATCCTGTCATGTATCTGATCTAGAAAAGACCTTCGAGTTACTATGGAAGCATGACCTAAGGCTAAACCCGGAAAAGTGTGCATTCGGGGTGGCCTCAGGAAATTTTTTGGGATATATGGTGAGCTCTAGAGGCATAGAAGCAAATACCCAAAAGATCCGGGCTATCCTGGATTTGAAGTCTCCTGGGACGGTCAAAGAAGTACAAAGTTTGAACGGACGAGTGGCCGCACTAAATCGCTTTATTTCCAGAGCAATAGACAAATGCCACCCTTTCTTCAAAGTTATTAAAAAGGCGAAACGGGAGGTCAACTGGACAACGGAATGCGAGGAGGCTTTCCAGCAGTTGAAGAGATATTTAACACAACCCCCACTGTTGGCAAAGCCAATCCCATGTGAGACTTTATTCTTGTATTTAGTTGTTTCTGAGCATGATGTAAGTTCAGTATTAATACAAGAGGATGATAAAGTTCAAAAACCGGTATATTATATTAGTAAAGCTCTGGTAGATGCTGAAACTAGATATTCAATGCATGAACTGGTCGCCTTGTCATTGGTTACTTCGGCCCGTAAATTACGACCCTATTTCCAGGCCCATCCTATTGGGGTTTACATCAGTTGTCCATTAAGGTAGATTCTGCAAAAACCAGAAGTCTCGGGTAGGTTAGTGAAGTGGTCGGTAGAGTTAAGTGAACACGACATTTCCTACCTACCGAGGGTAGCAATTAAAGGCCAGGCTTTGGCAGATTTTATAGCAGAATTTACAACACCCCAGGTTTTAGCAATTGTGGAGGGTGGAGTTAAGTGAACACGACATTTCCTGTCAGTAGATGGCTCCGTCAGCTCGCAAGGTAATGGAGCTGGGAATGTGTTGAAAAGAGGTGAAGAATAAGAGACAATGTACGCCTTAAGATTCGCCTTCGAGGCTACTAAAAATGAGGCCGAATACGAGGCAATTCTGGCCGGCTTAAGGTTATGCACATCAATGGGTATTCGAGATGTAATTATAAGAAGCAATTCCCAGTTAGCCATCCAACAACTAAAGGGGGAATTCCAGGCCAGATATTCAAATATGATAGCCTACTTGGCGGCGGTGTGAAAAGCTTGGTCGAAAAGATGGGGAGAGTAGAATTAGAGCAGATTGGTCAGGAGAATATTCATCAAGCAGATTCCCTAGCACGGCTCGCTTCATCAATTAGGTCAGAAAAGCCTAGAACAATTCCTCTGATTTATCTCCAAACAAAAAGTGTAAGTGAGCACGAAGTAATGGAGCTCGATGTGGAGAACATACCTCACTGGATTCAACCGATCAGAAAATATTTGGAAACATGGGAGGTACCGGAGGAAAAGAATGAGGCCAGAAAATTAAAATATAAAAGTAGCAGATTTTGTTTGATTGAAGGAATATTGTACCGAAGGGGTTATACGGTGCCACTCCTGAGGTGCCTAGCAGAGAAGGAAGCTGATTATGTGCTCCGAGAGATTCATACAGGGATTTGTGGGAACCATGCTAGGGGACAATCAATTGCCTTTAAAGCTTTAAGGCAAGGTTTTTACTGGCCAACCATGCATCAAGACGGGATGAGAATAGCCCAGAAGTGTGACGGATGCCAAAAAAATGCTAACATCAATCACCTTCCGGCAGAACAGTTGACTACATTGTCCAGCCCATGGACATTCTCTCAGTGTGGCTTGGATATTATTGGACCAATGCCAAAGGGACGAGGACATGCGAAATACGCTATTGTGGCCATAGACTATTTCACTAAATAGGTAGAAGCCGAACCTTTGTCAGCGATCACAGAGAAGAAAGCAACTGAGTTTGTGAGGAAGAATATTATCTGCAGGTTTGGGATCCCCCAGGCCATCATCACAGATAATGGGAAGCAGTTCGACAGCAAAGGCTTCAGAAAACTCTGTGAAGACCTCCAGATTGCCTTAAAATTCGCTTCACCTGCTCACCCCAAGTCCAACGGGCAGGTCGAGGCTGCTAACAAAGTTATCAAAGCCAATCTTAAGGCCCGGCTTGAAGTTTGTAAGGGGTTATGGGTCGAAGAGTTACCAGAGGTATTGTGGGCACATCGGACAATCTGTAAAGACTCAACGGGAGAGACTCCATTCTCGCTATCCTATGGGTTTGAGGCAGTCATTCCGGCAGAAATTGGGATGATAACCCATAGGGTTCAGTATTTTGAAGATGGGCTAAATAAGGACCTCATCAGAAATCATCTTGACCTGATTGAAGAAAAATAGGAGAGGTCGGCTATGAAGACTGCAATCTGTCAGCAAAGGATGGCCTGATTCTACAACAAGAAAGTGCGGACCCGATCTTTCCTGCCGGGTGACCTAGTTTTAAGAAGGGTGACTCAGAATACTCGCAGACCTGAGGAAGGTTCGTTGGGTACCAAATGGGAATGGCCGTATAAAGTTGTGGAAATCGTGAGACCAGAAGCCTATCTTTTGGAACAGCTGGACGACACCCGACTAAAAAAGCCCTGGAACACTGAAATACTGAGGAAGTATTTTCGATAAAGTGTTTCTTTCCCGAACAAAAAGGCCCGACGATCGAACCAAGGTTTCATACATATATAAAAAAAAAACAACTTAGCTACAAAGCCTATCTAAAAATGACCCTCATAGAGTTATAAGAAAGGCAGTATGTTCTACGAATATGAATAAAACTTTCACTCTTAAATTAAGGAGCTTGTTTATTTTTTACATGTTTCTTAATTAAATGTGAAGACATGTTCAATATTCCGGGGACATACTCGATGCGAAGGTAATGATTTGAGATCAGAGAGCGCACCTAACCCGTGGCATGCCAAACACTGGCATTCTTATCTAACCCACGGGTAAAGTGCGCCGATTTGACTCTCTTCATTTTAAGTGGGAATTACTTAAGGGATGAAGTGCATGAGGGAGCGCGTGAACCCCTCGTGGAAGTATCAAACTCCCGAGGCCGGAGCGTAACTACCCCATGACTTGCATTTTTAAACGACATTTCGGAAAGGCAATCGCGGGGAGGGAGTGCCCCCGTGAAGTAATTTGCCCAGCTAAGTCAGCAGTATCACCCCGGGATGGCGACTGCTGGGAGGGAATTCCCCCGTGAAAGAGTATGCCTAACCGGTTTAGGGGAGGCGACTACGGGGAGCGTGTTCCCGTAGGTTTAGCTTGACCAATTGGTCAAAGAGAAGCATAGCACGAGGAGGTTTTTTTGCCCTCGTGGCGTTTGTAGGCTCCAGAGCCGCTCAAGTATAAGGAGGTGTTTTTCTCTAAGGGTCTCGGCCGCTCACCAATCCATATCTCGGCTCACCGGGACACCGAATTGTAAGATTCAGGATTATATTTTGGAAGCTTCGGGCAGGGCTCTGTTTCAAGGCATTCGTGTTAGTGTTTTCACTCATGAGATTTCTCGTTTGGGGTATGTGCTAAGTCACCCCCGTCTTTTACTAATTTTGTTCTAAACCTTTGTTTTCATTTTTTCGATGGTTTGGTAAGGGGACGCCCGCGCCAGAATCAGTAGAGCCTCGAAGGTTGATTTATTTCCCTTCCGTGTAAATCTTGGAGATTATTCGGCTCGGTGCTGGATTTGCTCCGTTGAGGCCTCTGTGTGTGTGCCATCGGCTCAGGGCTGGATTCGTTCCGTCGAGGCTTCATGGTTTATTCGGCTCGGGGCTGGATTCATTCCGCCGAGGCCTCTCTGTGTGTGCCATCGACTCGGGGCTGGATTCGTTCCGCCGAGGCTTCATGGTTTGTTCGGCTCGGGGCTGGATTCGTTCCGCCGAGGCCTCTATGTGTGTGCCATCGGCTCGGGGCTGGATTCTTTCCGCCGAGGCTTCATGGTTTTTTCGGCTCGGGGCTGGATTCATTCCACCGAGGCCTCTGTGTGTTTGCCATCGGCTCGGGGTTGGATTCGTTCTGCCGAGGCTTCATGGTTTGTTCGGCTCGGGGCTGGATTTATTCCGCCGAGGCCTTTGTGTGTGTGTCATCGGCTCGGGGCTGGATTCGTTCCGCCAAGGCGTTAGTGTTTATCTCAGCTCGGGGTCGGGTTATGTCCCACCGAGTCAAATTTTTGGTATGGGGACGTAATATCCCCCCAGAGCCAAGTGTTTATCTCAGCTCGGGGTCGGGTTACGTCCCATCGAGTCAAATTTTTGGTCTGGGGACATAATATTCGCCCAGAACCAAGTGTTTATCTCAGCTCGGGGTCAGGTTACGTCCCACCGAGTCAAATTTTTGGTATGGGGACGTAATATCCCCCCAGAGCCAAGTGTTTATCTCAGCTCGGGGTCGGGTTACGTCCCATCGAGTCAAATTTTTGGTCTGGGGACATAATATTCGCCCAGAACCAAGTGTTTATCTCAGCTCGGGGTCAGGTTACGTCCCACCGAGTCAAATTTTTGGTATGGGGACGTAATATTCCCCCAGAGCCAAGTAATATTTCCCCAGAGCCAAGTGTTTATCTCAGTTCGGGGTCGGGTTACGTCCCACCGAGTCAAATTTTTTGTCTGGGGATGTAATATTACCCCAAAGCCAAGTGTTTATCTCAACTCGGACTCGGGTTACGTCCCACCGAGTCAAATTTTTGGTCTGGGGACGTAATATTCCCCCAGAGCCAAGTGTTTATCTCAGTTCGGGGTCGGGTTACATCCCACCGAGTCAAATTTTTGGTCTGGGGATGTAATATTCCCCCAGAGCCAAATGTTTATCTCAGCTCGGGGTCGGGTTACGTCCCACCAAGTCAAATTTTTGGTCTAGGGACGTAATATTCCCCCAGAGCCAAGTGTTTATCTCAGCTCGGGGTCGGGTTACGTCCCACCGAGTCAGCCTTTGGTTTAGGGAACGTAATGTTCCCCTATAGGATCATATTTATTCTCCCATTTCGAGGTCAGTCTATATGGCTCCAAATCAGTCCCCACGGTCGCCGAGACCTCGATTGAAAACCTTCCAGAATGAAATCAGAGCCGACTTTGGAGGCCCAGAAGCGAAATAAAACATGCATTAACAAAGAAAAAAAGAAAATGTTGAACGATATTACAAAAAAGCATTTTTGTTCAAAATTTACATGGGGCCCTATGCGGGTCGTCCCCTATTCATCAGCCCGCACAAGGGCACTTCTTTCCTCCTCAATAGGTTCAGATGGTGGGTGATTGGGCCCAACTTCAGGGAGAGGGTACGAGATGAGAAGTGGCTTCCATTATCTCTTGCCTAAAGTCCTTTGCATGCACCAAGTATCACGTCGCCCTTCCATTTTTTGGAGGGGCCCTCCGATTTTTTCAGCTCCATCCGAGTAACCTGTTCTCCACTCAGAAGCGGATCTTCCTCAAACTCCCGAACAAGCTCGGCTTCGTCTACCCGATCAGACGTCTCCTTTTCTTTGAGGGTTTTAGAGGATTGGCAGGTCGGGTGATTGTTGGTGGAGATGCCCTAACGGAAGCCGAACTCCGAGCGACCGGCGGAGCCGTTTCTTCAGCCACTCTTTTGGCCTCAGCAGCTGCTGGCCGTTTCCGAGAAGGTTCAGCTCCAGAGTGACCGGTTTTTACTATACCGGCCAGTTGTTCAACATATCTTGGTTTTCTTGACATTCCTGCAAAAGGCAAAAAACAATAGCATGGTCAGATCGGGATTCAAATGAGTTTGAAATCATCATTATATCACGCAAACAAGGGGGTTAGTTTGGAGGTTAGTAATAATCTACCTATCCACCCGGAAATCTTCGGGGGGACGATTCGGATAAGGCCCGATTCAACCAAAGCTGTATCATTAATAAAATTTTTCCAAACATCAGCATAGCGCCGAGCATGTTGTATTCGCATCCAGACTTGATGAGAGACCTTAGGAGCATCCCTGCAGCAGGCTGAGAAGGGTCAAAAGGTCAGAATTTTATCGTGAAAGAATGAAGCAGAAACACTAAGAGATGAGATCCTAACCTCCTGATCTGAAGATGTCTGGGATTGGAGTCTCTTCTTCGTATGTTCTCAGAATCCGTCCCCAATTCCCCGAAGCCCAGAACCATTAATCCTTGATATTTTTATTGGAATCTGGGAGCTTGCGTACGATGTTGGATGATTCAGCATAGGTAGAAAGGTAGTACCAGCCGTGATGAGTCTGAGGATTGGCTTTCAGTTTGTACAACCTTTTAACCTCGTCAAGGGTCGGTTCGTCAAGACCCGCCCGATGCCAGAGTACGTAAAGGCCGGTCAAAATCCTCCAACTATTCAAGCTTAGTTGACAGGGGGTGATCTCCTTCTCAGCTAACAGCCAGCCAAAATAGGGTTGAATCGGCAGCCGAAGGCCACATTCAAAGAAGGCTGGGAGAAGAGCCACTGATCCCTCATCAGGCTGACTAGCGCGATCGTGAGAGCGAGGAACTTCGAGGATGACGTCTATTGGAATATCGTAGCGCAGTCGAAGCAATTCTAGATCGTCATCTGTTATGATAAAAGGCCGATTCATATCAAGTGCCAAATGGTCAAGCTCCCTAGGCTCTTGATTCTTCCGAGGAATTCTAATGTGATAGGTGTCGTTTTCAATTTCAGAAAGAGTTGGGGTGGTGTCTGCATCTTCTATTCTAGTTACTTCCGAACCCGAGGAAGGCTCGTTTTGGGATTCTGAAGGTCTTTCTGAAGGAGTTTCACTGTAATACATTCCTAAGCCAACGAGGTGGGCAACAAGGTTAGTCAATAATTACTTTAATGCATATAAGGTTCAGACGATTATCCTAAAAGGCCGACAGACAAACCTACAGTCTCTGCACGCCCTACCAAAATCCGTAAAACAAAAAGTCTCTCCCTATCAAGACAAACACAAGCCTGAAGATAAATCAAAGTTACTCTAACCTACTATTAGTCATCATACCAAACACATATACCCTATAGGAATCTTTAAAAAAAGAATAATAAGAAGAAGTGGGAAGAAGATAAAGAGGTATAAACATAAAATACTCAGCACGCGAAAAGTAAAGTATTGAGTTTGTTCTGGAGACTTACTTGTGTTCTCTGGAAAAGATTGAAGATTGATCGAAACAGTATGATCGTCCTTCGATTTTGTTGGTTGATGTTAAGAGGAAAGAGTTTATGCATAAGGAGGAGGTCAAAGTATCCGCGGAAAGAAGGCAATAGTGTCCGTTTCTGGTTTCTTATAGTCTGCTTGATGTGCTAATAGCCGTTGGATCAGGAAACAACATCGGATGTGCACCACCTGTCATTTTTTGAAGCAACCTATTCAAAATCAGATGGACGGTTAAGATCGGGCGTCTTTTGGTTTGGCAGTAACAGGTGGATCTTGTGTCTCTTTGGCGGGAGAGTGATGGATGATTGACAAATGGCAAGCTCATGTTTAACCCTAGCAAATGATCTGATGGGCATTTAAAATGATGTGACGGTTGCGCGTCTCGATGGGTGGTTTGCAGAAGGGCAATAAAGAGATTCTGCTTCAGTTAAAAAGAAGTCAGGCCAAGAACAAGACAGGTATAGACATTTTAGATCCTTCTCCCGTGATCAGCCACCAGTTTTATCAGGGAAACCACTCTTTTTTATATAGTTCCCGGCACCAACTCGTATACTCGTTGGGACCGAGAACTAGGGGACAGATGTTGGAGGTATTTTCAAGCTCCAAAAAGTCTTGAACATTGCAGCAGGGGTAGAAAGGGTAAATCCCATTTAAAATTCTTTAATGACGATCCGGCCACGAAGATGTTCCAGGCAGAATGGGCCAAACACTTGATAATAATGGCCGACCACTTTAGCACGGCTGGTCAGATATCATCAGATCGGCAAAACAGTTTCTCTTGTATCAATGATCGTAGGGACCGACCTCATGAAGACCGAGCATGAGGTATAAATATCTTACACCGCCTCATCCCTATAGGATAAGGTGATAGGACATTGTCAGTATGAGATAGGATGATGGGACGTAGTAATGATAAAAAAACAAGATATTTTTTGGCCAAGTGGCCTTGAGAGGAGAAATCTGTTAATACACTCACATGGGAGGTATCCACTAGAAGGGGCATGTAACCGCCTATTTTCTAGTATAAATAGAATGGGGAATACATTTACAAGGAGAGGTTTTTTCTGGATTGAGGAGCAAGCAAATTGTTAAAATATCTAGAAAGAAAATATCTTGTAAACACCAACTGCTCGATTAACACCCAAAACGGGTCGGCTGAGCCCATTGCAGTAATAAAAACACCATCCGTTTTGTGCCCGTGGACGTAGGTTGGATCCATTCCGCCGAACCACGTTAACTCTCTGTATCAATCTGGGTGCTTTACCATTGTATGCGAAAGTTTGCTTTTGGTTGGCCTCATAACCAAACAAATTCACTGCTGAAGGAAGGTTGAATCCCGGGAACAATACATTTCCATTATTGTCCCTGAGATGAAAACCAGCCATCAAAAATTCCCATTGCTGATCTTCCAGAGTCAGTGCTTTATTCATTCAGGAAGAACGGACTATGCTTGCTCCTCTTGGGTACCGACCATCGACTATAGTACCTAGAGGAGCGGGTGTATCGCCGGCAATTGGGTCCCTAGGCTCGTAGGGTCCTGCTCATTTACCTGCTTCTATGTCTCTGGGCTCATGATAGAAGTGGATGACCTCATGAAAGGATTGAATGGCCTCAATGCTAATGACTTTCTGATGGAGGGCTTGTACCGATAGTAGCTCTGCTCTGCTCTCCTCGAAACTTTACCACTGTTTGATCCTCATCGGGCGCCCCTGGTGTATATCACTCTACTAAATTCTTTCTTCATAAGCTTTGTTTTCTTTATGTTGACACTTCTCTTTATGCGGGCCAACAGAAAAGGTTGTAGGATGTGTCATACACGTCCACCTTCTGATGTCGAGGTGATTGAGGAAGACGTTGAGATTTCAGCTGATCCAACACCATCTTCTTCTTGTCGAGATTCTTCCTCTGAACATGGCCCTTCTTCGTCTTCCATGTCGGCCTCTCCCGATATCATTCCAGACACTGTAGGTTTTTGGCCCAATCCGACCTATATGGTCCGTGGTGATGCTGGAATGAACACGGTTCGGTCTCTGTGCTTAGAGGGAATGTAGGAGCTGATGGTTACTCCTTCTGATGCCACACATGCGAGTTTCTCTGATTGCTTATCTCTTTTCTTTTGTTAAGTCTTTGGTGCTCACCAAACTATATTGCAGGTACCCGTTGACTTTATGAATCACTGATTCTTCTTGGAACAAGTGGAAAAGGTGGAGCTGAGCTCTCAAAGCCTTGATCACCAAGTACTTGTAAATAAGAGTTAGCATGTATGCACAAATATGTGTATATATGCGTTTCTATTTTTCTTTTGTTTCTGACTACAAGACCTTCATCATCGGTATGATTTATTGCACGAATGCTCTAGGTGGCGATGAGAGGTTTATATGAAGGGATTACATTCTCGAAATACGTTGAGGGATCCCGATCCAGACACGACACAGTCCGAGACTAAGGAGGGCTCTGACGAGGAAGGAACTGAGGAGGAGGAGTCCGAGGAGTAGGGTAGCTTTTTCCTTTTTAGCCTTTTTATATCAAAATGACGTACCATCGAGAAACAAAATTTTTTATAGAACCTTGAAGTTAATATCATTTATTTTCAACTGGTTTGATTCTTTATAATGTTCTTTTAAATTTGATTAATGGATTAATGCTCTCTGTAAATCTCTAGTTGGGCTACATTATGTTTTTGTGACACGCTCATAAAATGGTTATTTACTCCCAAGTATAAGAGTGTCGAAGTAATAAAATAACCCGTTAAGTCCGGGGTCGATCCATACGGAATAGAATTAATATGATAAAATAATAATTTGAGTGAAAAGAAAAAGATTGAGTTGTTTGAAGCGATTGAAAATTTATAAATTGGACTGCAGTAATAAAATAAATACTGGGATTGGGGATCCACTTTTAATATTTTAAATTTAGAAATGTCACTTTTTATAATATATATAAATTGTCATTATTACCTAATTAATTTATTTCAGGAATTAATTATGCCAAAACATATAAAATCAGCCATAAAGGCGATGATAACTTTTGTCTATAACTAGTCAAGATAGGTACTCAATTATGCCAAATAAATAAAACCAGCTATATGGATGGTAACAAAGTTTGTCAATAATTAATCCAGATTTAAATTAAATATTAATCATTAGATTACAATTTATATATTATAATATAAGTGAGATTAATCTATACGTTCATATTAAAAGCTTCACCCCTTACCCCAAGTAGTATGAAATTAGCTACTCATGATTTTAATAAAAACATACATAATTTTATTACTGAAATAAAAGAAATTACAAGAAAGTTTTTAAAAAATTAAAACTCACAAGAGCTAGAACTCCATAAATTTTCAGAGAAAACAATGGAATCCGAGTTGAAGAAAATGAGGTACAAAGCACCTTTATTTACAGAAAATTTGCACGCTTTCTCCATCATTTTCTCCACCAAACATGCAAGCATGTTTGGTGGACATGTGATTGTCATTTTATATTTTTTTTATTTGATTTTAATATTTACATATAATATACTTTTGATTTTTTTAATCAATTTCGGTCTTGAAAACTTCAGAACTATAGCACACTTGTCAGCAACAAAGTTGTAGATTTTTTAGTCTTCTTTCATCTGGAACTGGAATCACTTCAATCTGATGTCGGAATAAAATGTTATGGCCAAAATATGAAAATTAAGCAAGGTTGGAATTTCTAAATTTGTAATATTGTTACAACGCCTTTTCAAATTTTTGGCCTCCAAAATCTAAATGCCATGTCTATTTTTCTAGTCATACATCCAAAATATTATTTCACCTACATAAGAGATAAAAATTACAATAAAATATAAATTTAATTATTATTTTAGAAATATGCTAAATTAAAGGGTTAATGAAACTACAAGTGTAAAATGATTATTTTTTCTTTTAATAAATGTGCACTTTTTATTGTTTATCACACCCCTAACCAGCTTATTACTAGTCCATAGTAATTTAAGCAAAAAAAAACTTTAAAAAGATAAATTCTTATCCAAATTAATAATTGTTTTTCTTTCTAAATGATCAAATAAGTAAATTATCCCTATACTTTTTACCATTCTTCCATACACACATAAAATAAGGTATTAATCATTTCATTGTGCCCACAATATTCACATGTCTTGTTGAAAAGAGAGTGATATTTTTGTCCTAAAATTATATTAGAGTTCACACCTTTTGGCAATGAAAATTTATTTATAAATACAAAAATAATTTTTTTGGTAATAATACATCTTAAATCCTTGTAACAAGCTTTGGGCATGTGACTCCCAAACCAATTGGCATTAGGGCACTAGGTGTTAAGATACCCCTACGAATCTAACTGCTCAAATCTTAGATGTTAAAAATAAGAAGTGTCTGATTTTCTTAAGCTTTCTCTTTAACCCATCTGACGAGCTTTGGGCCAGTGACTCCCAGACCAGTTGGCATTAGGGCACTAAGTGTTAAAACACTCATATGGACTTAATTGCTCGACTTAGAGAGGCTATGAAATCGAACTTATTCATATTTTTTTTACAAACTCAAGCTCTACCGTTTTACTCGAACAATCAATACTTATTGAGGCAAGATATCCGGTTACTAAGTAAAAACTTGATTATTATCATTTTTTTTAAACTAACTCAAAATCTACTATTTTACGCGAACAATCACTGCTTGCTGAGACAAGATGTCCGGTTAGTAAGTAAAAGCATGATTAGTTTTTTGAATAAAAACATAAATTCCACTGCTTTTAGGTGTTACCTCCAACAAATTAGAGAACTGAATATTACGAAATTATCACTTACAACCCATGATCATATGTTACCGTGTATGTTGATAATATCTGTCAAATGAGCTTATGAAGATCAAATTTAATCAATATTATGGATAATTCATACATTTAAATGATTCAAAAAGAAATGAACAAAAATAACTTGTTACGAATTATTTTGAGATGCGTCTTAGGAGCGAAAACTCTTTACACATCCACCACTAAACAACAATTCCACTTGGTTAGTCAAAAAATTGTTGTTAGTTTGTTTGTAGTTTTCTTTTTTTTTTTTACAAAAAACACCAACACAAAAATGATTTTTTTGAACGAAAAACACAACAACGAAACATAAAAAAGAAAATTATGTAATCAATTATCCCCTCCCACAACCAATTTGAGACATTGTCCGCAGTATCTGAAAAAGAAGAATTAGAGTTTAGAAGACATCACCTGGTTAGTGTGGAATTGACAATTGAATCAACGACTATTTAAAAGAAGAATAAAAAATTATAGATTACGATTCAAGTCCACTCTACGCTTCTTGCCACAATCGTTACCAGACCAGTTCAACTTGGAAAGAATGGGGTCGATTTTTGGTTAATAAGCTAAGAGTTGGTCAATTAAATTCGTCAGTGTAATGACCGAGAATCTCAACTACAATTACATCGTGGGATGAGTATCACATAATATAAATCATGCTTGGACACATATACCCTAATGAAATAACTTTGGAGAAAAGTCGGCTAAATCTTCAAAAATTCCGATACTAGATGGTTTGATGTTCTACTCCGGAAAGCCCAGGGTATTTGAGCCGTAACTTTCTCATAGGAACTCTAATTCTTATGAGTTTTATATCATTAAAAATCTGAGATCGATACCTACAATTTCCATTTTGAATATGTTTCCGAAATCGAATCAAAAATAGGTTGAAAAGACAGATAAAAAATCTAGATGAATAATGATTCGTGTACTTATCTAGAAAACTCTCAAACTATCTCAAAAATTATAATGTTTCTCATTTTAAAAAGTTTGAAAATAAGTCCGATAGCCCTACTATAAAGGATATTATTTCTTAGTCTCTAATTTGTAGAGAAACATGAGGATGAGAGAAAGAAGAAGAAGAATATAAGAAAAAGAATGAAGAGAGAAGATGGAAGAAAAAGAAGAGAAGAGAGGGCAAATACCAAATCTTCATAAGATAGAAGAGGCTTGGCAACCATTGAGAGCTTGTGGAGTGAAAGAAGTCAAGAGAAAGAATGTAAAGAATCTTGACCCAAATTCTCAGTTATGAGATTTTGATAAAATGATATTGTGGTAGTTTTATTGGCATGCTAGTAATTGCATTGAGGTGGATAATAAACTAAGAAAATGGTTTTATGGAAGGATGATCAAGAATTAAGAAATCATAAGTAATGAATTTAAGATGAGATTCACGAGTTAAAGGATATTAGGGTATTGGTATTTGGAGTATGAAGAATGAATGAGATAGTTTAAGAAGTTGTTTGTGCAAAAGTGTTAGTGTGGAAGTGTAAAAAAGGTGTTTGGAGTAAGTTAGACATGGAAGAATTGGTATTAGGCCCTGAAACTGGCCTCGCGTCGCGATGCCACGCACCTCGTGTCGCAACACGTTTTGGAAAAATAAGCCCCAATTCGATTATGTGTTACCCGAGTGCACTCGCATCGCAACGTGAACCCAAAAACAGCTCTCTGTCTCGGCCTTCTCCAGGTCACATCGCGACGCGTAGCTATTTTCCAGGATATTTTTTTTACCAATTCAGATTCAGCTCAGGATATTAGAGACCACTCGAATTACTTCTTATCATATTTTATACACGTAAATTACCATAAAATAGTTGAAAAACCCTTGTAGCGATAATGGTTTTGAAGTGTATATATTCTATTTAAGTTGCCCATTAAAGGTTATCGCAGGAACAATAAATCCTTTCGGCGCAATGAAGTTACGCTAGCCAAATTCCAAATCTGTGAGTGGACACACTTTTTCTTAAGTTGATTTTACTTTATGATTGTTTTAAATATCAGACTTACATTTTCTGCGTTTAGGGCGTTAGCCAAGTTTATTTTGTATTATATTGTAATTAAGCATGTTCCGAGAAATATTTTAGAAAGAGATGATTTCAAAAGCATAGTTGTATGTTTTCGAGGCATGAGGAAAAACCCACATCGGTATGTAATTTGATTCAGATATGGAATTGACGAAGAGCACATGTGCACATGTAGAGGACTGGGGGGACGGCGATACGTAACACCCCCAAATCCTAGTTCTAGAAATAGAACGACTTTTAGGAAATAAAATTTTTCAAGAAAGATCCGATTTGATTTCTAAGACATGATTTTTCATAAAGTAATTCAGTTTTAATTTTAAAACCGTCCACTCACTTAGATCGTTCAACGATCTAACCCCCCACTCCCAGTGTTTTTTTTTGCAGGTTCATGGAGGATGAGCTCGGGAGGACGGATACTGATAGCAGTCACTATGGTGTTTGGTCCACCAGGTCAAGTCAAAAATAGAGTTCAGTCAAGTCAAGTAAAGTCCAGTCTCATATATTTGTATAACAGATTTGTGTATGAGAAATCATGTATAGAGATGTAACAATTATCATATTATTTGTTCAGTCGTATGTCTATTATATCACGAGCTATGTTGTGAATTTGGGCATTGGTCCCATATATGAAATTATATTAAGGAAAATATCAGCACTGTTTATAATTAGAAGGTCAATGGCTCAGGGGGTTAGTACGATCTATTCCATGTCGGTAGCATCTCTAGATTGGGGATATTACAGTCAGGTTTTCTTGCAGTTAGGAAGATATCTTCTACCGGTTTTGAAATAAACCCATTTCTTTTGGCATCCTCAAGAAATACAAAAAAGAAAATCGAAAAAGCCATCAACATTACGTAGTCCAATGGGTTTTTGGTGAATGTTCAAGTTCGCCAATGACGCAACTGTGAATATTTCTTCCAACGTGCCCAGCCCACCTGGTAAAGCAATAAAAACGTCAGCATAATTGATCATTTCAGTAAGTCTTTCAGACATACCTGAGACAATGTATTTTTCTCCATTTGATTTTCCGATGAGGTTTTCCTTCGTCAAAGGTTTTGGAATGATCCCCAAAACTTACTTCTCGCACGGCCTTTGAAACACACCCCATCAATCCAAGATCGCCACCACCATATACTAAGTGCATGTTTCTTTCCGCCATAACTCTAACCAATTATTGTGCAGCTTCAACAAATTTTGGTTTAGTTTCAGATCTAGTTCTACAAAAGATACAGACATTGGTGACTCGTCATCTTGAAGTTTTCTCCATTTTTGCTCTCTCTCTTATCTAGATGTGGCGAATAGAGAAATGATAAACTGAATTTATAGATCCCAAAAAAATGGTGAGTAATAAATGCACTAGTACCTGTAAAATGACAATTGTCAGATAAACAATACAATAGATCATGCAAGTCAAAAATTTAGATAATGTCGACAAAAGTAAAGGAAATCAAAACAGTAAATTAAAGTAAATCAAAATAGTAATTTAAAGTAAAGGAAATCAAGGCAATAAATTGAAAAATATGTAATGATAGTTGTGATTGTGGCTCACATCTTCCTCTGGTTTTATGTCCAGTAACGGTTTGAACACCCTCTATGGGTTGAGGATAGGCTTCCCATCCAATTTTCTTATAAATTGACTAACATGGTCTTTTAAAGTCAGATTCCCGAGACTGCATTGTGTCATTCTTTTTGAAATTGTGTATGCAAATTGCAAATTACTCGATGAACATGTCCACTAGGATGCGTCTCAAGAGTCAATGATATATCATCTAAAGACTCCTTACTCAAGCCATATCTAATGAATTTAATTTTATCTTCGCGATTGTCAGACACCATTCCTAAAGAACGAAAATGAGTGTTGCACGTCCAGCTTGCACATTTATCACAAACACCTAATTGTTTAGCTCTTCATTTCTTAGCATAGGTGCTTTTCCATAAACCAGGCATGTAAGAAATGAAAGAGTCAGATTACTCACATGCCAAGAGAACTCTTGCTTCAATTACCCAATGAATATCACTAGGAATACAATGGATCATAAGAAGCCTCAATCTTTCGGTGCGTGCTTTGTAAATTTTCATCATAGAATTTTGGGGGAGAGAAGGAAAATGATTGTGGAGTTTTGCAAGAGTTTCTTTCATGGCTAGATTGTAGGGTATCAGTAATTTTAGGAAACTGAAAGAATCGACTTAGAGTCACGAAGTACCGTTATCCACTGTTTAATCGAGGTGCAAGATTCTAACAAAAAATGAAAAGATAAAAAATGTTGCAAAACTCAAGAAAATGGAAACTAGACAAATACAAAAGAAAAAAAACATCAATCACAGTACACTGGGTTTGAAAGAAAAAAGATTCTTGAAAATTTGAACACTCTAAAAATGGTTTCAGACATTTTCCATTCACTTTAAATACATCATCATCCTTAGGATTCTCAATGTTAATAGCCCCATATGGATAAACGTGATTCACAATAAATGAGCCACTCCATTTGGATTTCAATTTTCTAGGAAATAAATGAAGACGAGAATTATAAAGTAAAACTTTTTGACCAATTTCAAATATTTTTCGTAAAATTCGACTGTCAAGAAAGGCCTTAGTTTAGCTTTAAGAATTTTCACATTCTCATATGAATCATTTCTTAACTCTTCAAGTTTATTTAATTGCAGTTTACATTTATGACAGACATTTTCAAGGTTTGAATTAAATGCTTTATGCTCAAGTTCTACAGGCAAATGATAAGGTTTTCCATAAATTAGCAATAGGGAGACATTCCCAAAGAGGTTTTGAAAGTTGTTTGGTATGTCCAAAGTTTATCAGTCAGTCGAAGAGACCAATCTTTGCAATTTGGGTTGACCATTTTTTTCCAAAATTTGTTTGATTTCCCTATTTACTAGTTCACCTTGACCATTTGTCTGAGAGTGATAGGAGATAGAATCATTATGTGTAACTCCATACTTTTTCATTAAGGACTCAAAATGCCTTTTACAAAAATGTTAACCTCCATCACTTATAATGGCCCGAGGGACTCCAAATTGACTTAAAATGTTTTCTTTTAAAAATTTAATCACATTTTTGTGATCATTGTTTCAACAAGGAATCACCTCAACCGATTTTGAGACATAATCGACTGCAACTAAAATATATAAAAATCCAAATGACTGTGGAAATGGACCCATGAAATCTATTCCCCAACAATCAAAGATTTCAATAATAAGGATGAGATTTAAAGACATCATGTTTCTTTTTGAAATGGATCCCAACTTTTGACAATTTTCACAAGTTTTGTAAAAATTATGCGTATCTTTAAAAATGGTGGGCCAATATAATCCACACTGTAAGATTTTCGTAGCAGTTTTCTTATATGAGAAGTGACCTCCACATACTTCTGAATGACAAAATTGAATAACATCACTTATCTCATTGTCTGGTATGCATCGTCGGAAAATTTGATCAAGGCAATACTTGAACAGATATGGATTGTCTGAGTAGAATCTTTTGACTTCGGTCAAAAATTTCTTCTTGTCTTGATGGCTCCAATCTGGAGGTATTTTTTTTGTTACAAGAAAATTAACAATATTAGCATACCAAGGCATTGTATTTACAGAAAATAAAAATTCATAAGGAAATGCGTCATTGATATGAGTTGTGTATATTGATGACTTATTTGTGAATCTCAATAAATGATCTGCAACTACATTCTCTGTTCATTTCTTGTCCTTGATTGTGAGATTGAATTATTGAAGAAAAAAAATCCACCGCAGTAATCTTGGCTTTGCATCCTGTTTAGACATCAAATATCTAACAACAGCATGGTCAGAATAAACAACAGTTGAGGAACCAATTAAATATGATCAAAGTTTATCCAATGCAAATAGTACAGTAAAGTAGTTCTTTTTCCGTTGTAGTGTAAAACATTTGTGCACTGTTTAAAGTTCTACTTGCATAATATATTACATAAGGCTTACCTTCATTTCTCTGTCCTAACACTGTGCCAACTACATAATCACTGGCATCACACATTAGCTCAAAAGGCAAAGACCAATCAAACGATTGCATGATATGAGCAAAAGTCAAAAGACTAATAATCTTTTCAAATAATTTTTGACATTCTTCTGTCCATTCAAATGTTGCATCTTTTAATATGAGGTTACATAGGGGGTTTGGATATGGTAATAAAGTTTTTAATAAACCTTCTATAAAATCATGCATGTCCTAAGAAAAAATGGATTTCCCTGACTGTTTTTAGTGATGGCAATTTAGAGATTACCTCTATTTTTGACTTGTCAACCTCAATACCTTTAGATGACATAACCTGTCCCAAAAATCTCGAAATAGTCATGAAACAGTATTTTTCCCAGTTTAACACAAGTCCTATTTCTTCGCATCTTTTCAAAATATTTTCCAAATTATTCAAGCAATTATCAAATGAATTCCCAAAAATAGTTATATCATCCATAAAGGCCTCTAAACTGTGTTCAACCATGTCAATAAATATGCTTAACATGCATCATTGGAATGTTGTTGGTGCATTACAATGTCCAAAAGGTATTTTTCTAAATGTAAATGTTCCAAAGTGACATGTGAATGTGGTCTTTTCCTGGTCTTCTAAAGCAATGAGAATTTGATAATAATCTGAGTAACCATTAAGAAAACAATAGTATGGATGTCCTGCTACTCTTTCCAAAATTTGGTCAAGAAATGGTAAAGGAAAATGATATTTTCTAGTGGCATCATTTAATTTTCTATAGTCAATGCACATACGTCAACTAGATGGGATTCGAGTTGGAATTAATTCTCCTTTATCATTTTTATAACAGTTATTCCATACTTTTTAGGTACAACTTATGTAGGACTTACCCACTTACTATCGGATATAGGGTAGATAATGCCTACATTAAGAATTTTAAGGACTTCTGTTTTTAACTTCTTTCATTTGAGGGTTTTTTCTTCTTTGGGGTTGACGATATGTCCTAACACTATCTTCAAAATGTATTATGTGTATGCAGATCAATGGATTAATGCCTTTTATGTCTTTTAAATTCCATCCAATTGCTAGCTTATGTCATTTCAACACATTTAACAACTTACCTTCTTGATTGCTATTGAGGGAAGAAGAAATTACCATAAGGTAAGTTTGTTTGTCTCCAAGAAATGCATACTTCAATCCTTCCAGCAAAGCTTTTAACTCCAATTTGGGTGATTCCTCATGTTTTTCTTCTTCTAGTGTTCATAATTCCTCAAAATTTTGTTTTTCTCCATCGTCTTCTAGTACCTGTGTAGAATCAAGTAAAAAATCACTAGGAGCGTACCTGATTCAAGAAAATTAGCAGTATAAATTTACATGGGATCAGATAAACTCCCATGAATATGTTCCTGCAAATTTGGTTCAATTATTTTATGTTCTCGTTTTCACTGTCCTCATCATATAGTTGTTTGCACATATTAAAAACATTTAACTCCAACATCATATTGCCAAAAGATAAATTCATGATTCCATTCCAGTAATTAATTAAAGCATTAGCTGTTGCTAAAAATGGGCGACCAAGTATTATAGGAATTGGCTTATAATTGTATGCTACAAGTTGTGTTTCCAAGACAATAAAATCCACATGATATATGAATTTATCGACTTGTAATAACACATCTTCAACAATTCCTTTCGGTACTTTGACTGATCTATCGACAAGTAAAATAGTAGTTGAAGTTGATTTTAACTCGCCAATATTAAGTTGTTGGTTAGTCGAAAATGGAAGCAAATTTACACTGGCTCCAAAATCAAGCAAAACATGTTCAATTTTTTTATTTCCAATAATACATGAAATAGTTCGACAACCAGAGTCCTTGTATTTTAATGCATTATTGGTTGAGAGAATGGAACTTACCTGTTCAGCTAGAAGAGCTTTCTTTCTTACCTGATGTGTCCTTTTAACGGTGCACAAGTCATTCAAAAATTTGGCATAAGATGGTATCTATTAGATGACATCTATAAAGGAATATTGATATTTACTTGTTTGAATATTTCGTATATCTCTGGGGAATGGTTCAATTTCTTTATTTTTAATACCTGGAAATGGAAGTGCATGAGAAAAATTATTATCATCAACAATATGTAATGGTTCATCAACCCCTTCCTTACCCTCTGAATCTAATTTATTTTCAGCTTCATGAGGTTCAATAATTGGTCTGTGGATGACCTTACCACTGCGAAGACTAATAAAAGATTTGACATGGTCTATATATTGACTTCCAGAACTACCTTTGTGAGGGTTTTGATGACTTTTGGGATTTGCCTGTGGTTGTGCGGGAAACTTTCATTTCTCATTAATGGTCAATGCAGATGTGATTTGGAAAAAGTATCTTTCAGATTAATCAATGTTTGCACATTTTGGTTATTGATGGCTTCTTTTTTCTTAATGAATGCATGCAAGGTATCCTCAAGGTTTTTCCTAGGTGGTGGGACATATGGTGCATAATTCAGGGAATTTCAAAAATTCTGGTGTACCTGGGGAGGTTGTTGCTATGATTTTGCTTGGTTATCATTCCTTCATTTGAAGTTTGAATGGTTTCTCCAACCAGAATTGTAAGTTTAGGAGTATGGGTTTGGATTTGGTCTATTGAAAGTGTTTATGGATCTGACTTAGTCATGAACACATTCTTGCAGGGTATGCAAGATTGGGCAAACTTTTGTGACATGTTCATTTGAATTACATATTTGACACGTGACTTCTTGAATTAACTTGACATGATCACTCTTCCTCATTTCTAATGCTTTAATATTTTTAGCTAGAGATACATAATTAGTAGAAGGGTAATGGTCTTCCCTAAGGTTAAACACACCTCTACCAGATGGTTGTGGTTTTATAGACGACTCATAAGTGCCAACTGTGTCCCATTGTTATGCATTATCTGCTATGTGTTCTAGGTAATCTAGTGCATCTTCGAGATTTTTGTCTCTAAACTTACCATTACACATCATTTCCCCTACTTGTCTACTTTGGGGTGTTAAACCCATCGTAGAAGTAGGCGACCAGCCTCCATGTTTCAAACCCATAATGTGGACAAACATTCAACATCTCTTTAAACCTCTCCCAATATTAGTAAAGTATTTCCCCATGACTCTTGTGTGAAAGTTGTAATTTTCCTCTTAAAGGAGTTTGTCCTGTGAGAGGGAAAGAATTTTTTTTAGAAAATGTTCTTGCAAATCATCTCATGTTCGGATGGATCCTGACCTAAGGTTCTGCAGCTAAATTTTAGCTTTATCCTTTAGAGAAAAGGGAAAAAAATTTAATCGAATTATATTCATGCTGTAATTTTGTTATGTGCATGTGTTACATACCTCTTTGAATTCTCCTAAGTGTTGATAAGGATTTTCTGATTTTAGACCGTGGAATGTGGGTATAAGTTGGATGACATTTGGGTTAAAATTGAAACGTGTTGCATATGGGGGAAAACAATGCAAGATGGTGATCTTGTCCTAGTGAGATTCATGAATTGTCTGAGTGTCCTAGGATGATTAAGATTTTCATGTTGAGACTCGTTTTCTTCCTGATCAATTGGATTTTCAACTTGGGCAGGTGGATTTTCATTTTGGTTATCGGCCATTTTGACTGACGATGAAGGCTCTTTTTTTTAATCTACCGCTAGATAATCGAGACCAATGTCTCATGCAACCTAAATGTAGAATATATGCTAAAAAGTTTTTTTTAAAAAAAAATTACAAATGCAATACTTACAAAAATGAAAAAAAAAAATATATATATATATATATAAATTGAGAAAAATAAAAATAAAAATAAATGACAAAAGAAAAGAAAAACAAAGAAATAAAATATAAATGTCGTGATTAGATCTAAAAACATCCTCTAATTCTTGTCAATTCAGATCTCAATTGAATTTCTCGTTCAACTATCTAAATTTCTCGAATTTGGTTCTCACAAAAAACTATGGAAGAATCTCTAGATGAGGATGGTTCAAGAACTTCTTTGACAAAATACAAACTTTATTTTAATTGCTTTTTTTGTCTCTTGTAACCTTGAAGAATGAAGTACATGGTTTGTCTGTATGTAGGATGTCTGGGTTCAGGATTCGTTTAGAATCAATCAAGATATTTTCGATCTACACAAATAAGAAGAAAGAAAATGAGATGAAGAAAATATAACAAAAAAGAAAGGAAATATAAAAGACAAGTGAAAAATAAAAATAAAAAGAAAGAAAAATTATTATTATATCTACTAAATTATATTCCCCGGCAACGGCGCCAAAAACTTGACACGCTCACAAAGTGGTTCTTTAATTCCAAGTATAAGAGTGTCGAAGTAATAAAATAACTCGGTAAGTCCAGGGTCAATCCACAAGGAATAGATTTAATAGGATACAATAATAATTTGAGTGGAAAGAAAAAGATTGAGTTGTTTGAAGTGATTGGAAATTTATAAATTGGACTACAATAGTAAAATAAAATAGTAGGATTAGGGGATCCACTTTTAATATTTCCAATTTAAAAATCTCACTTTTTATAATATATAAACTGTCAATATTACCTAATTAATTTATTTCAGGAATTAATTATGCCAAAACATATAAAACTAGCCATAAAGGTGGTGATAAATTTTGTTTATAAAAAGTCCAGTTAGCTACCCAATTATGCCAAATAAATAAAACCATTCATATATGCGGTAACAAAATTTGTCAATAATTAATCCAGATTTAAATTGAGTATCAATCATTAGATTACAATTTATATATTATAATATAAGTGAGATTAATCTATATTTTCATATTAAAAACTTCACATTTTACCCTAGTAGTTTGAAATTAGCTACTCATGATTTTAATAAAAACACACATAATTTTATAACTGATATAAAAGAAATTACAAGAAAATTTTTAAAAAATGAAACACACAAGAGCTAGAACTCCACAAATTTTCAGAGAAAACTATGGATACCGGGCTGAAGAAAATGAGGTGCAAAGCACCTCTATTTATAGAAATTTTGCAAGATTTCTCCACAATTTTCTCCATCATTTCCTCCACCATTTTCTCCACAAGCATGTTTGGTGGACATGTGATTGACACTTTTTTTATTTGATTTACATATAACATACTTTGGATTTTTTTATCAATTTCGGTCTTGAAAACTTCAAAACTAGAACACACTTGTCAACATCAAAGTTGTAGATCTTTGAGTCTTCTTTCATCTGGAACTGGAATCACTTCAATATGATATCGGAATAAAAAATTATGGCCCAAATATGAAAATTATAATGGGCTGGAATTTCTGAATTTGTAACACTCTTAGAATGCTCTTTCAAGTTTTTGGCCTCGAAAATCCAAATATCATGTCCATTTTTCTAGTCATGCATCCAAAATATTATGTCAACTATATAATAAATAAAAATTACAATAAAACATAAATTTAATTATTATTTTGTAAATATACTAAATTAAAGGGATTAATGAAACTACAAATGTAAAATGATTAATTTTTCTTTTAATAAATGTGTATTTTTTAGTGTTCATCATTCTATATAGAGGATGTCCGGCCGTATGTATGTCATCTCCGGCCGGATACGTTAATGATTAGCCGAATATGGCCATTATATATGGCCGTATTTAGAAATCGATATCCGACCAACTTCCTTGATATAGTATAGAAATTCCTCCAAACATACCTGATACTTTGTGCGGTTGAGTTCCTTTGGGGAATGGGGATTCTGATCCCTAAACAGCATAATCTTCAAACCCCCATATATAGACTTTCTCTCTTTTATGCTTCCTGACCGGTGCGTAATCACACGCGTATAACGCAAGCACACGTATCGTTCAAGTAGTATAAAAAGTATCGATCCCATGAGGACTTAATACCTAATCTATTAATTTTATGAGGTCAAATAATTACTAGTATCTAACAGGTTGATTGATTGATTTGAAATGGTGATGATTTTGAATTTAAAAACAAGTAAATAAAATTTCACGAAAGTATGTTTAAGAAAGTTCAATATTAGGAAACTATCTAGGGTTGTGAATCTTTCTAATATCTTTTAAAAGATGAAGTGGTTATTTCATGTTTGTGTAATAAATCGGTTTACTAACCTGGAACACTAAGTTATGCGAAAGCCTCTGTCGATGGTCAGACGCAAATACTCAGTTTAACCCAATTGAACCATATGTCTATGTCAACCAAATTATCAGGATTCATTAAGTTTAAGTTCCAATTATGGCTACCCCCACCCGACAGGTATATGTCTATCCTGTAAGGAAATCTATTAAAGGGTTATCTATCCTCAAGGAAGATCGTAGGCTATTAAGTCTAAGGCTGAAACCTAAAATTCCTTTGTCAACTTTATTTTAGATTTACCAGATCAATCTTATTAGTGGCCAATTAACAAGACGCATTAAGCTTAAGACTTAATAAGTAAACCTTTAAATTACCCAAACTATAAAATAACCCCTTATAAACCGGTGATATTAAAATTCATCACAACCCCAGATAACTAACTTAGTTACGACACATAACTAGGGCTAGTAAAATAAAAGACATAAAGTAAAAATGCTGAAAAGTAATTACGGTTAAGTAAAAGTTGAAAAGTAAATTACAATAAAATAAAATGCTAAGGTAAAATGATCAACTTTTACAACTACTAATTCGTATATCTCCATTAATATAATATATTAACTTGTACTTATTTTACAAATCAGCCATATAGGCGGTAACCTTATTAAGTCAAATTAATTCCAACAAGCCATAAAGGCATAACCAAAATAAACCTGCCATATAGGCGGTAAAAAATTTAATTACCAACCGACCAATCTGGCGGTATCCTTGTTTATTCAGGTTTAAACCAGTTTAAAATGAATTACCAACCGACCAATATAGCGGTATCCTCCTTAAGTTAAATTTTAAATAGTGAATATATTATATTTAAGGGAGATTAATCTAAATAGCAATAGTAAAAGAATTACCTTTCACCCTAGCAGGGGGAAGTTACCTCCTCATGTTGAATAGTAAAAACTGTAAAAGTAAATAAAGTAAATTACTATTATTACAGAACATAATTAAAATTAATTATAAAACTGAAATTTAAAAGAAACTAGATAGAAAACTCCATATTTACATCAGAGAATTCAGAGAGGAAGGTACATCTAAAACTGAAATTTTGAGCTCTATTTATAAGCCTCGGTAAGCCCTCAGCGTCGCGACGCCAAAGTTTCTTCTTGCGTCGCGACGCTATGACGTGTCAACATGTGATTGGCCAGTTCATATTCTTATCGGCTGACGTGGCAATTTAGATAATTTGATTCAATAATTGTGCTGACGTGGCGCTGACATGGCGACACATGGCGAAAGGGATTGTCGGCACCGTAGGATTGTGACACGTGGCACGCTGTGATTGGTTGATGATGACGTGGCATTTGACTCGGTCAACTGCTGATGTGGACGATGACGTGGCTGACACATGGCGACGGCGATTGTCGGCACCGTATGATGATGACACGTGGCACGACGCACGTTAGCAGATCGGCTGTGATGGTGACATGTGGCACGGCGCACGTTAGCAAAGTCAAACTTCTCAGATTCTGACACGTGGACCCGGCGCACGTTAGCATGGAGCGGCACACGTTATGCGTCGCGACGCGCCAAATGACTAAAATGCCATTTTGTCTGTTTTTCACTGTTTTGGCCCTAAATCACCTCCAGAATGTCCTAAAACTTTATTTATCTATAAAATAACACAAAATACATCAAAATATTCACAAAACTCAAGAAATTGTACAAAATAGTAGGTTAAATGAGTGGGAAATAGTGATAGATTTACCACTCATCACACCCCCAAACCTAACATTTTGCTAGTCCTCGAGCAAAACACAAAATAACATAATTAAATTTAACTAAGCCACTTTCGTAGGGATCAAGATTGCATTTAGCGTATGCAACAAGCCTTTAAACCCCTAGATGTCCCTAGTGGACAAGTTGTAGTCTCGTGAGGGTTTACAACAATGATACCCACAAATATTTTACAAAAGTAAAAAGGTATTAAAACTAATGCACACAAAAGCAAAAAGACAAGAGAAAAGAGAATAAAGAAGTTAGTGACTAATCAGGTGAAACTTCTACTCCAAGTTACTAGTTGTTTTCTTTCTTTCTAAATTACTGAATAAGTAAATTCTCCGATTATATTTACCATTCTCCATATGCACAGCCGACAAAATATTAATCAACTCATTTTTGCCCACAACAGTCACAAGTGCAGTTGATAATAGAGTAATATTTTTGTCCTAAAGTTTTATCAGAATTCACAAATTTTTGCAGCAATGGAATAATTTTTCTAATTTTTTTCTTTGATTTTTAATTTTTTGATTTATTTATATACAATATCTTCCATCTATGTAGCGAGTGTTGGGTCGGTGGCTCCCAAACCATTTGGCTTTAGGGCACCAGGTGTTAAGACACCCCTACGGACTTAATTACTCAGACTTCAGATATATATATTTTTGCAGCATCTTTGATCCATGTAGCGAGCTTTGGGCTAGTAACTCCCAAACCAGTTGGCTTTAGGGCACTAGGTGTTAAAACACCCTTACAGACTTAATATCACGGATCTCAGACGTTTTTTTTTTACTCCATCACTTTTTGAGATGCTTCCTCCAATTAAACTAGAGCACTGAATATTACAAACTTTTCAATTATAGCTCATGTCCGTATGTTACTATGCATGTTGATAATACCTGCTAACTGAGTATATGAAGATCCATTTTAGTCAATATTATGGAGAATTCACAAATTAAATAATTCAAAAGGAAATAAACAAAAATTAACTTGTTCCAAAATAGGTTTGAGATACGTCTCAGGAGTGGAAATTCCTTACACAACTATCTCTTACCAATTTCACCTTTTTAGTCAAAATAAAAATAAAAACGCAAAATATTTTTGTAATTTTTGAAAAATTTTCAATTTTTTTATATTTTTCGAAAAATTTTGGACTAAAAATAAAAACAATACACAACTAAAAATAAGATAATAATCAACTAATTCCCTCCCCCAAACCTAAATGAGACATTGTCCCCAATGTCTTAAACAGTAGAAGAAGAGTTTAGAAGATAGTACATGGTTAACTGAAATTCTACACGAAAAGTTAAAGGTTAAGATCCAGATTAATCTGACGCCTCTTACCACAATCGTCCTCGGACCAATTTATCTTTGAAAGAATAGGGTCGATTTGTGGTTCATAGGCTATGATTTGGTCAATTAGATCCGAAGCAGTTCTGGCAGTGAAAATGAGTTCTTTTAAAGGTTTTGACACGAACCCATTTCTCCGGGCATCATCAAGAAACACACAAAGAAAATAATAAAATCCTTCAACGTTGTACAGTCCAAGCGGTTTCTGGTGTATGTTCAAGTTTTCCCAAGATATCACTGTAAATATTTCCTCCAATATAGCCAAGCCACCTGGCAAAGCAATAAAAGCATCAGCACGGTTAATCATTTCTACCAGTCGTTCAGACATACCTGGCACAATTAGCTCTTCTTCGTTTGATGGTCCAATAAGATTTGCCTCCGCCAAGGGTTTTGGGATGATTCCCAAAACGTGACTGCCTCCCTCTTGTACAGCTTTTGAAATGATCCCATAAGTCCAAGATTGCCTCCGCCATATACTAAGGGCATATTCCTTGCAGCTAAGACTCGACCCAATTCCTGTGTTGCTTCTACGTATTGTGGCTTAACACCAACACTAGTACCGCAAAACACACATATATTGTCATCTCGTCTTCTTGAAGTGGCTTCCATGTTTTACTCTGGATGTCTTCAAAAGTGCAATGATGAGTTGAATTTATAACACCTGAAAATTGTGAGTAAAATAATAGCACTAGTACCTGCCAAATGACAATTATTAGTTAAACAATAAAATAAATCGTGATAGTCAAAAAGGTCTGGATCCTATCGGAGAAAATAAAAGAAAACAACAAAACAAATTACAATTATTAGGAAAATACAAAGAGATATAATATGTACAAGAAAAGTAGCGGCTTGATTGACATCTATGCGTTAGGGACAAGCTTCCAATCCAATTTTCTTATAAATTGGCAAACAGGGTCTTTTTTAGTCAGATTCCCAAGACTTAACTGTTGTCTTTCTTTTTGAAATTGTGTATGTAATTTGCAAATGGCTATATGAACATATCCATTGGGATGCGTCTCAAAAGTCGAAGATATATTATCTAAAGACTCCTTACTCAAGCCATCCCTAATGAATTTAATTTTGTCTTCGCGATTATCAGACACCATTCCTAAAGAACGACAACGAGTATTGCAATTCCAGCATGCACATTTGTAACAAACACCCATTTGCTTAGCTCTACGTTTCTTTGCATAGGTGCTTCTTCCAAATCCGGGAAAATAAGAATTACAGGAATCAGAATACTCACATGCTAATCGGACTCGTGCTTCGATTACCTAACGAATGTCATTAGGAATATCATGGATCATCAGTAGTCTCATTCATTCCAAGCGAGCTTTGTAGACTTTCATTAGAGAGTTTTGAGGGAGAGAAGGAAATTGCTTGTGAAGATTTGGGAGAATTTCTTCCATCTTGAAATGTCTTAATCTGTAAAAACTAAACATACCAAATTAAATCACACCAAATCACAAAATATACACAAATTGCATTGGTTGCCTCCCTGCTAGCGCTAAGTTTAACGTCATCAGCTAGACGTGACTTCTTGAACATTAGGCTGGATCTGAAAGTGTGACACTTTCTTTTTGTCGCTCAAATGATTCTCCCCAGTAGTGTTTGACACACTACTGTTAACCTTGAATGTTTCGTTGGTGTTTGGATCCAGTAACTCAACAGCTCCATATGGTAAAACCTGAGTAATCACAAATGGACCTGACCACCTTGATTTCAACTTCCCAGGGAAAATTTTTCACCTTGAGTTGTACAACAACACCTGCTACCTTTGTTCCAACTGTCTGTGCACTATTTTTTGGTCATGCCATTTCTTGGTCTTTTCTTTGTACAATCTGGCATTCTCATAAGCCTGTAGATGAAACTCCTCCAATTCGTTGAGTTGGTGGAGTCTTTTCTCTCCTGCAGCTTGTGGATCAAGATTCAACTTCTTTAGTGCCCAGTACGCCTTGTGTTCAAGCTCAACTGGCAGATGGCACGCTTTCCCAAACACCAATCGATATGGGGACATACCAATGGGTGTCTTGTAAGCTGTCCGATAGGCCCATAATGCGTCATCCAGTTTTGTTGACAGTCCCTCCTTGTTGATCCAACAGTTCTCTCCAAGATTCTATTGATTTCTCTGTTTGAAACTTCAACCTGTCCATTTGACTGTGGATGATAAGCAGTTGCAACCTTGTGAGTAACTCCATATTTGGATAGGAGTGCATCAAAATCTATGTTGCAGAAATATGAGCCACATTCACTGATAATTGCTTGAGGTGTTCCGAACCGAGTGAAAATATTCTTTTTCAGAAATTTGATCACCACTTTTGAATCATTGGATGGCAGTGCAATTGCTTCGACCCATTTGGAGACGTAGTCTACAGCAACCAGGATGTACATGTTTCTGGATGATGGATCAAAGGGTCCCATGAAATCTATATCCCACACATCGAATATCTCCACTTCCATAATATTTTGCAATGGTCCTTCATTTCTCCTCGAAATATTCCCCGTTCTCTGGCACCTGTCATATTGAAGAGCAAATAAGTAAGCATCTTTAAAAAGAGTAGGCCAGAACAAACCTAATTGTAGGACTTTTGCTGCAGTTTTATTCCCGCTGAAGTGTCCGCCATGTGGTGATGAATGACAATGCTGCAAAACACTGTTGACTTCCTCATGTGGAACACAACACCTTGATTTCTTTGAAGAACTTCTTTTGTTACAGAGTTGTCCATTCCAACGGCTATTTTCCCGATACAATAAAGTTGAAATAGTCTGCATACGAATTGACATCCTGCTGTTTCATGGCAAACAGTTGTTCATCTTGAAAAGTTTCTTTGACTGTCAGTCTTTGCCAGCTGTTTCTCCATTCTCGAGCCTCGATAGATGATCTACCACCTGATTCTCTGTCCCTTCCCTGTCTCTGATCTCTACGTCAAATTCTTGCAGAAGAAGTATCCAACGGATCAATCTGGGTTTGACATCTTTCTTCGTGATCGGATATTTGATTGCTGAATGATCTGTGTAAATCACCACTTTGGGACCCAGTAGATAGGAGCATAATTTATCGAAAGCGTACACAACTGTGAGCAACTCCTTTTCGGTGGTTGTGTAGTTGAGTTGAGCTTCATTCAAAGTTCTGCTGGAGTAGTAAATGGTGTGGAAAATCTTTACTTTGCGTTGTCCCAAAACTGCACCTACAGAAAAATCACTAGCATCGCACATCACCTCAAATAGAATGGTCCAGTCTGGTGCTACTATTATGGGAGCAGAAATCAGCTTCTGTTTTAAGATCTCAAAAGCTTCCTGGCATACAAAACTGCGAGCAACTCCTTTTCGGTAGTTGTGTAGTTGAGTTGAGCTTCATTCAAAGTTCTGCTGGAGTAGTAAATTGTGTGGAAAATCTTTGCTTTGCGTTGTCCCAAAACTGCACCTACAGCAAAATCACTAGCATCGTACATCACCTCAAATGGAAGGGTCCAGTCTGGTGCTACTATGATGGGAGCAGAAATCAGCTTCTGTTTTAAGATCTCAAAAGCTTCCTAGCATTCTTTGGTGAAATTGAATGGCACATCTTTCTCCAGAAGATTGCACAGAGGTTTAGCAATCTTAGAAAAGTCTTTGATAAATCTCCTGTAAAAACCTGCATGTCCAAGAAAGCTCCGAATTCCTTTGACTGATGTCGACGGAGGTAGTTTTTCAATTGTTTCAATCTTTACTTTGTCTACCTCGATTCCCTTTTGTGAGATACGGTGTCCAAGAACAATACATTCCTGCACCATGAAGTGGCATTTCTCCCAGTTGAGTACCAGGTTGGTATCTTCGCATCTTTGTAATACATGTTCCAGATTTTACAAGCAGTGGTCAAAAGAATCTCCAAACACAGAAAAGTCATCCATAAAAACCTCCATACTCTGCTCCAACATGTCTGAGAAGATGGCTATCATGCAACGCTGAAATGTAGCAGGGGCATTATATAATCCAAATGGCATTCTGTGAAAAGCAAAAGTTTCATAATGACATGTAAATGTGGTTTTCTCCTGATCTTCTGGGGTGATGGAAATCTGATTGTATCCTGAATATCCATCCAGAAAGCAATAGAACTCATGTTCCGCCAGTCTGTCTAACATCTGGTCAATGAATGGTAGAGGAAAATGGGCATTTCTCGTGGCTTTGTTCAGCTTCCTGTAGTCCATGCATACTCTCCATCCAGTCACCGTTCTTGTTGGAATCAGCTGGTTCTTTTCATTTGTGACAACAGTAATTCCTCCTTTCTTCAGCACACATTGCATAAGACTTACCCAACTGCTGTCTGAGATGGGGTAAATGATGCCAGCATCCAACCATTTGATGATTTCTTTCTTCATGAATTCCTTCATGATTGGATTGAGTCTCCGTTGATGCTCCACTATGTGTTTATACTCATCGTTCATCAGGATCTTGTGCATGCAAAATGATGGACTAATGCCTCGAATGTCTGCTATAGTCCAGCCAATGGCTCTTTTGTGCTCTCATAATACTCTCAGTAACTTTTCTTCCTGCTCTGATGTTAGCGAAGAAGAAATAATAACATGTAATTCAGAAGAGTTTCCAAGAAATACATACCTGAGTTGGCTCGGAAGTAACTTCAGCTCCAGCTGTGGTGGTTCTTCAATCGACGGCTTGATTCGATCTTTCTTTGACAGTTCCAGAATTTCAACTGGTGTTGTTGGTTTGAATCGGAATGGTTTGTCAAGGTAGTTGATACATTCCAGGATTTCAGCATCTAGCTCGCTGTCAGTCATGTTGGTGATGCAAGCTTCAAGTGTATCCGTGGGATTTGGCTCAGTATCATGAACGATACTATCAACAACATCAACTCTGAAGCATTCTTCTTCCTTTTCATCGCTCGGGAATTTCATGGCTTTGAAAACATTAAAGGTAACTTATTGGTCCTGCACTTTCATGGTCAGTTCTTCTTTTTGCACATCAATCACAGTTTTACCTGTAGCCAAGAATGGTCTCCCAAGAATGATAGGTACTTCTTTGTCTACTTCCATGTCAAGGATGATGAAATCTGCTGGGAGAATGAGTTTGACGACTTTGACTAGCACATCTTCAATAACACCTCTTGGAAATGCGAGTGTTCGATCAACAAGTTGCAACGAGACTGAGGTAGGCATTGCTTCTCCAATTTGCAGTTTCCTGTAAATAGAAAAAGGCATCAAGTTAACACTAGCACCTAAATCACATAAAGTTTTACTGATGTAATGTTCTCCAATGGTGCATGAGATAGTGAAATTGCCATGATCTTTCAACTTCGGGGGAAGTTTGCTCTGAATGATGGCACTGCATTCTTCTGTTAATGTTACTGTCTCGTAGTCTCCCAATCTCCATTTTCGTGAAAGAATATTTTTCATGAATTTGACATAGCTGGGAATTTCTTCCAAGGCTTCTACAAATGGGATGTTGATGTGCAGCTTTTTGAAAACCTCCAAGAAACGAGCAAACTGCTTGTCCAGTTTGTTTTTCTGAAGTCCCTGAGGAAAAGGTGGAGGTGGAATGATCTGATCTTTTTCTTTTTCCTTTGCTTCTTTTTCCTCAATCTGTAGAACTGCATCTTTTGGAAGTTATTCAATTGTTGCCTTGATTCCAACATCTTTGTTTATTTCAGTACCGCTTTTCAAAGTAATGGCTTGACATTGCTCCTTCCCTCGGTTCCTTGGATTTGGTTCTGTGTTGCTGGGAAGATTACCTGGCGGTCTGTAACTCCGAGCATTGGCTAGTTGTCCAATTTGATTCTCCAGTGCTTTGATGGAAGCAGATTGGCTTTGATACTTTTTGATGCTTGTTACTCCGATGCTTGTTACTTTTTGAACATCGTTGCAATCCATTCTTTCATTTCTGGTTCTTTATCAAACTCATGGCTTTTGTTCTGTTGCTGGAATCCATGTGGTGGAAAATTCTTTTGCCCTGAATTGTTGCCCCATGAAAAATTGGGATGATTCCTCCATCATGGGTTGTAGGTGTTGGAGTATGGATTGTTCCCCTGTCTGTTAAAATTCTTGACATAATTCACCGCTCTTCAAGTTGGTTTGGTTCTCGTGCTCCTCCATATGGTGAACTTGTGGATCCAGTGCTGAGAGTCTCCATGAATTTGCATATCTGATCCAGCTTGGCGTTGACTGTTGTATTGGCTCCATTTTCATAAATTCATGCAATTCTTTGGATCATGCTCCTTTCTGTTGGCCACAAGGAATTATTGTTGGTCATTTCTTCGATTAGGTCCTAGGCTTGATCTTCTCCTTTTTCCATTAAAGCTCCTCCAGCAGCAGCATCGATTGTGGTTTTCATCAGTCCAGAAAGTCCATTATAGAAAGTTTGGACTTGAAGCCATTTTGGAATCTCATGGTGAGGACATTTCCGGAGCAAATCTTTGTACCTTTCCCAAGCTTCGTAGAGAGTTTCCGAGTCTTGTTGTACAAAGGATGTGATGTCATTCCTTAGCTTTCCAGTTCTGGCTGGTGGAAAGTACTTTGCAAGGAATTTGGTGGCTAAAGTGCTCCAAGTTGTGATGGAACCTGCTGGTAGTGAATGTAGCCAAGCTTTAGCTTTGTTCTTCAAGGGGTATGGAAAAACCCGCAGTCTCATTGCTTCTTCAGCTTCTCGGTTGTAATTGAAAGTGCCACAAACTTCTAGGAAGTTGCTGATGTGGGTATTAGGATATTTAGTTGCTTTCCCCCCAAACTGCACTGATTGTTGAATCATCTGAATGCATGTTTTGATGTCACATGCATTTGCTGGTAAATGAGGAAGTACAATACAGGAAATGAAGCCGTCGATCACCGGAATGGTTCTGTCTCGAATGGGTATTGGTGGTGCAACCTCCAAAGGTTCAGGTTCCATGTTGACTAAAGCTTCTTGGCCTTCACACCTTTCCCTTCTCAACTGTCTGATGGTTCTTTCAATTTCTGGGTCGAGCGGTCGGGGTTCAAAGCTTCTGGTTCGTCTCATGTAGTTTCTGAGAACCTGAAACAAATGAAAACAAAAATAATAAGTAAAAAGAAATTAGATACAAGTAACGTATCTAACCCCTAAACTAATAGTAGAAGATAAATAAGTCCCCAGCAACGGCGCCAAAAACTTGACCGGTGCGTAATCACATGCGTATAACGCAAGCGCATGTATCGTTCAAGTAGTATAAAAAGTATCGATCCCATGAGGACTTAATACCTAATCTATTAATTTTATGAGGTCAAATGATTACTAGTATCTAACAGGTTGATTGATTGATTTGAAATGGTGATGATTTTGAATTTAAAAAAAAGTAAATAAAATTTCACGAAAGTAGGTTTAAGAAAGTTCAATATTAGGAAACTATCTAGGGTTGTGAATCTTTCTAATATCTTTTAAAAGATGAAGTGGTTATTTCATGTTTGTGTAATAAATCGGTTTACTAACCTGGAACACTAAGTTATGCGAAAGCCTCTGTCGATGGTCAGACGCAAATACCCAGTATAACCCAATTGAACCATATATCTATGTCAACCAAATTATCTGGATTCATTAAGTTTAAGTTCCAATTATGGCTACCCCCGCCTGACAGGTATATGTCTATCCTGTAAGGAAATCTATTAAAGGGTTATCTATCCTCAAGGAAGATCGTAGGCTATTAAGTCTAAGGCTGAAACCTAAAATTCCTTTGTCAAGTTTATTTTAGATTTACCAGATCAATCTTATTAGTGGTCAATTAACAAGACGCATTAAGCTTAAGATTTAATAAGTAAACCTTTAAATTACCCAAACTATAAAATAACCCCTTATAAACCGGTGATATTAGAATTCATCACAACCCCAGATAACTAACTTAGTTACGACACATAACTAGGGCTAGTAAAATAAAAGACATAAAGTAAAAATGCTGAAAAGTAATTGCGGTAAAGTAAAAGCTGAAAAGTAAACTACAATAAAATAAAATGCTAAGGTAAAAGGATCAACTTGTACTACTACTAATTTAGATATCTCCCTAAATATAATATATTAACTTGTGATTATTTTACCAACCAGCCATATAGGCGATAACCTTATTAAGTCAAATTAAGTCCAACCAGCCATAAAGGCGGAACCAAAATAAACCTGCCAAATAGGCGGTAAGAAAATTTAATTACCAACCGACCAATCTGGCGGTATCCTTGCTTAGTCAGGTTTAAACCAGTTTAAAATAAATTACCAACCGACCAATATAGCGGTATCCTCATTAAGTCAAATTTTAAATAGTGAATATATTATATTTAAGGGAGATTAATCTAAATAGCAATAGTAAAAGAATTACCTTTCACCCTAGCAGGGGGAAGTTACCTCCTCATGTTGAATAGTAAAAAATGTAAAAGTAAAGAAAGTAAATTACTATTATTACAGAACGTAATTAAAATTAATTACAAAATTGAAATTTAAAAGAAATTAGATAGAAAACTCCCTATTTACATCAGAGAATTCAGAGAGGAAGGTACATCTAAAACTGAAATTTTGAGCTTTATTTATAAGCCTCGGTAAGCCTTCGGCGTCGCGACGCCAAAAATTTTTTCTTGCATCGCGACGCTATGACGTGTCAATGCGTGATTGGCCGGTTCAGATTCTTATCGGCTGACGTGGCAATTCAGATAATTTGATTCAATAATTGTGTTGACGTGGCGCTGATGTGGCGCTGACGTGGTAACATGTGGCGAAAGGGATTTTCGGCACCGTAGTATTATGACACGTGGCACGCTGTGATTGGTTGATGATGACGTGGTGATTTGACTCGGTCAACTATTGATGTGGACGATGACGTGGCTGACACGTGGAGTGACACATGTCAACACGTGGCGATGGCGATTGTTGGCACCGTAGGATGATGACACATTACACGGCGCACATTAGCAGATCGGTTGTGATGGTGACACGTGGCACGACGCACGTTAGCAAAGTCTGCGTCGCGACGCGCCAAATGAACAAAATGCCATTTTGTTTGTTTTTCACTATTTTGGCCCCAAATCACCTCCAGAATGTCCTGAAACTTTATTTATCTGCAAAATAACACAAAACACATCAAAATATTCACAAAACTCAATAAACTGTTCAAAATATTAAGTTAAATGAGTGGGAAATAGTGATAGATTTACCACTCATCACTTCCCTTACAAAAGCCATTCTGCCTTTTTCATTTCATCTTCAAGCGTATTCTAGGTCTTCTTCTGACTGCTCTGTCCCTTGATGGGTCTCCTGTCACCCAGTAATATCTGGCTATCTGAAATTATGTCTAGCTGGACTTGTGTCATATCTGGCCGCTTTCCCCCACATTCGACCATGTCTTAGTTTCTATGGCTCACACTCTGCAAGATCTTGTAGTTTCTCTGATCTGCGAGGTACAAACTGGTTACTCCTAGACTTGGCTCAGCTTTCCACACTATGTTATCTCCATCGGGTGATGAGTGGTAAATCTATCAATATTTCCCACTCATTTGACCTAATATTTTGTATAGTTTCTTGAGTTTTGTGAATATTTTGATGTGTTTTGTGTTATTTTGTAGATAAATAAAGTTTCAGGACATTCTGGAGGTGATTTGAAGCAAAACAGTGAAAATTAGAAAAAAGGGCAAAATGGTAATTTGTTCGCGTCGCGACTCGCAAACCATTGGCATCGCGATACCTAACGTGCGCCGAGTGCTGCTAACATATGCCGGGTCCACAAGTCAGAATCTGAAAAGTTGACTTTGCTAACGTGCGCCGTGCCATGTGTCACCATCACAGCCGATCTGCTAAAATGCGTCTGCCACGTGTCATCATCCTAAGATGAAGACAATCATCGTCTTCGCTAACGTGCGCCGTGACACCTGTCATCATCTCAGAAGATCATCTAAAATGCGTTGTGTGCCACATGTCAAAAATCTATGGTGCCGACACTCCGCGTGACACGTGGCACCTTCTCATTGGACCGAATTATTGGTAAATCACATTCTGCCACGTGTCAAGCTCTAATTGGACCACTCTCACCGCGTGCCACGTGTCATCATTTGATTGTGCCTACAGAATGCGCATGGTCAAACCGCGTAGGCCTAAAATGCGTGCCAGTGTCGCGACGCTGGAAGCTTTGGCATCGCGACGCCGGCCCCAATTTTTGCCTATAAATTCAGTTCGGTTTCATTTCATTTGGTGTGCTTTCCTTGGGAGCTTTTCCCTATTTTTAGAGGATTGCATCTAGTTTTTGTAAATATAAATAATATTTAATTTATGTATTTTAATTTTCAGTAATAATAATAGTTCTTCTTCTTTTTCTCTTTTCTTTTATGTTTTGTAGTTAAATTTCCGCTGGGGTAAAAGGTGAAACCTTTAATATAATTATCTAGGTAAATCTCACTTAATTATAATTTATAAATTATAATTTAACCGGATTAATTAATGTTAGATTTTTTTACCACCTATATGATCGGGTTAAATATAAATTACTTTACCGTCTATATGGCTGGTCTTTATGTGACAGATAATTACCGCCTATATGGCCGATGTAGTTGCACTAAATGAATTACCGCCTATATGGTTGGTTTTAAATGTTTAACATTATTAATTCCTGAGAAAGCAGAACATAAAATAATTTATATATTATAATAAGTGAGATTCCTAGATAAGATATATTAAATGTGGATCCTCTAACCCCATCATTTTATTTTTATTCTAGGGAAGTGATGAAACACAATATTACTAGGCTTAATAATTGATTTTCTTTTAATGGGTAATTCTTTTGTTTGTTTATTGAGTCTTAAGCTTAATGCTTCTTGTTGTCTGATCACCAATAAGATTGATGTGGTAAACTTAAAATGAACTAGACATAGGGATTTTAAGTTTCAGCCTTAGATTCAATAGCCCACGATCTTCCTTGAGGATAGATAACCCTTTAATAGATTTCCTTACAGGATAGGAATATATCTGTCGGGCGTGGGTAGCCATAATTGGAACTTGGTCTTAATGAATCCAGGTAATTTGGTTGACATATGAATATGGTTCAATTGGGTTATACTGGGTATTTGCTTCTGACCATCAGAAGAGGCTTTTGCATATCATCGTGTTCCAGGTTAACAAATTGATTTATTACACATATATAAGAAAATCAATTCATCTTTATAATAATATTGTGTGGAGTCACAACCCTAGATCTTTGAGTCTTTTGTTATTTTCCTTAGTATTTTCTTTTGTTTATTTTATTTATTTTAATTAGCAAATCTACATTCAACCAACCAAAAGCAATCAATTCTTTTCTCCCTATAATTAGATACTTGTAAATAAATAGTATCAATAATTAATAACAACAGCAGTAATTAAGTCCTCGTGGGATCGATATTTTTATACTACTTGAACAATACGTACGCTTGCCTTATACGTGTGTGTTTACGCCGGTCAAGTTTTTGGCGCCGTTGTCGGGGACTTATTTTTCTTGAGTTATTAATTTTGAAGCTATCTAGTTTACTTGTATCTAATTTTCTTTATTTTTATCTGTAATTTTTATTTCTTTCTTTTGTTTTCAGGTGATTGAAAAATGGAACATTATTGGGAGATCGAGAAATCACGAGCTTTACTAGAAGATACACCCCAAATCGGGGAGCAACAGTCCGGTTTTCTGAGGCCTGTTGTTCAGTCCAACAATTATCACTGGATGTCAGAATCAAGCAATACTACATTTGCTCATCAGAACGAAATGGGGAGATGTGTAATTTGTGATGGTAACCACCCGAGCGATCAATGTATATACCTTTCAGAGTTGCAGAATTATTGGAATCATTCAAGATACGAGGAACCATCATATTTTCCATCTTATCCACCATCTACCTACTATCTTCATCAAGAACCAGAACCATCAGAGGAAGATCAGTTGATTCACATGCTCAAAGATTGGTTCAAGGAACGGGAAGCTCAATTTGATGCATAAATTCATAGTCAAGCGGCGTCTATACAGAGGATGACAGATCAAGTTAGACAATTAATAGATAACCTGAATCATATATCTCACGGAGCAAATTCAAATACTACTGAAGAAGCTTTCGAATATCCTGAGATTCATCATGACATCATAACAGAAGACGAGGCTGAGCAGTATCAAGAATCAGAGATATTAGTTCAGGAGCCTGAACCAACAAAGTCTCAATTTGATTTTTATTATTCTGACTCTGACGAGGATGAAAAAGCTGAGCTATTTGTACCAACTGCACCAATAACGGAGGATCAAACTTTCAATCCTCAAAATGAAGATCTTGGAGCATACTTTACCATGATGTTTGATGAAGATCTACCTGAACCATCCATTCCAGTCGTATCAGAGGATGAAGAACTAATGTCAGAAACATCTTTACATCCTCAGGCAAACACTTATGGAGCATGCATTTCGCAGATGACGGATGAAGAATTGAATACGAAAATTTTAAAATTCATCTTTGAAGAAAAGGTGGAGCAAGAAGCAGAGAAAATGGAGGAGCAAATGTCTGAACTTATTAAAGATCCAGAGCATTCAGAAGAAACATCACTGTTTTGGGGAGTACAAATCAAAGATATCAACTAGAAGCTTGACAGAATGGAACTCCCATTCAAAGTCAAGCACCATACAAGACCTCATGATTTTCTTTCTTTCTTTTCAGGAACCACTGAAGCAACAAATGATAAAAAGGTGGCACAAGCACTGAATGAGACAAAATATTTTGTGTGCATTAGTTTCACGACCTCTTATCAACTGCACTTATGACTGTTGTGGGCAAAAATGAGTTGTTTAATATTTTGTTGGCTGTGTATATGGAGAATGGTAAATATAATCGGAGAATTTACTTATTCAGTAATTTAGAAAAAAAGAAAACAACTAGTAATTTGGAGTAGAAATTTCATCTGATTAGTCACTAACTTCTTTAATCTCTTTTCGCTTGTCTTTTTGCTTTTGTGTGCATTAGTTTCACGACCTTTTTACTTTTGTAAAATGTTTGTGGGTATCATTGCTGTAAACCCTCACGAGACTACAACTCGTCCACTAAGGACACCTAGAGGTTTAAAGGCTTGTTGCATATGCTAAATGCAACCGTGATCCCTACGAAAGTGGCTTAGTTAAATCTTATTTTAAAGATGTTATGTTATTTTATTCTGTGTTTTGCTCGAGGACTAGCAAAATGTTAGGTTTGGGGGTGTGATGAGTGGTAATTATATCACTGTTTCCCACTCATTTAACCTAATATTTTGTATAGTTTCTTGAGCTTTTTTAATATATTGATGTGTTTTGTGTTATTTTGTAGATAAATAAAGTTTCAGGACTTTCTGGAGGTGATTTGGGGCCAAAACAGTGAAAACGGACGAAAAGGGCATTTTGGTCATTTCTCACGTCGCGACGCGCAAGCCTTTGGCATCACGATGCCTAACATGCACCGAACAGTGCTAACGTGCACCGGGTCCATAAATCAGAATCTGAGAAAATTTGACTTTGCTAACGTGCGCCGTGCCACGTGTCACCATCACAGCCGATCTGCTAAAATGTGCCTACCACGTGTCATCATCCTAAGATGCCGACAATCATCATCTTCGCTAAAGTGCACCATGACACGTGTCATCATCTCAGAAGATCAGCTAAAATGCGCCGTGTGCCACATGTCAAAAATCTATGGTGCCGACACTCCGCGTGACACGTGGCACCTTCTCATTGGACCGAATTATTGGTAAATCACATTCTGCCACGTGTCAAGCTCTAATTGGACCACTCTCACCGCGTGCCATGTGTCATCATTTGATTGTGCCGACAGAATACGCGTGGTCAAACCGTGTAGACCAAAAACGCGTGCCAGCGTCGCGACGCTGGAAGCTTTGGTGTCGCGACGCCGGCCCCAATTTTTGCTTATAAATTCAGTTCGGTTTCATTTCATTTGGTGTGCTTTCCTTGGGAGCTTTTCCCTGTTTTTAGAGGATTGCATCTAGTTTTTGTAAATATAAATAATATTTAATTTATGTATTTTAATTTTCAGTAATAATAATAGTTCTTCTTCTTCTTTTTTTTTTTTTTTTATGTTTTGTAGTTAAATTTCCGCTGGGGTAAAAGGTGAAACCTTTAATATAATTATCTAGGTAAATCTCACTTAATTATAATTTATAAATTATAATTTAACCGGATTAATTAATGTCAGATTTTATTACCGCCTATATGGTCGGGTTAAATATAAATTACTTTACCGCCTATATGGCTGGTCTTTATGTGACAGATAATTACCGCCTATATGGCCGGTGTAGTTGGACTAAATGAATTACCGCCTATATGGCTGGTTTTAAATATTTAACATTATTAATTCCTGAGAAAGAAGAACATAAAATAATTTATATATTATAATAAGTGAGATTCCTAGATAAGAAATATTAAATGTGGATCCTCTAACCCCCAGCATTTTATTTGTATTCTATGGAAGTGATGAAACACAATATTACTAGGCTTAATAATTGATTTTCTTTTAATGGGTAATTCTTTTGTTTGTTTATTGAGTCTTAAGCTTAATGCTTCTTGTTGTCTGATCACCAATAAGATTGATGTGGTAAACTTAAAATGAACTAGACATAGGGATTTTAAGTTCCAGCCTTAGATTCAATAGCCCACGATCTTCCTTGAGGATAGATAACCCTTTAATAGATTTCCTTACAGGATAGGAATATAACTATCGGGCGTGGGTAGCCATAATTGGAACTTGGTCTTAATGAATCCAGGTAATTTGGTTGACATAGGAATATGGTTCAATTGGGTTTTACTGGGTATTTGCGTCTGACCATCGGAAGAGGCTTTTGCATATCATCGTGTTCCAGGTTAACAAATTGATTTATTACACATATATAAGAAAATCAATTCATCTTTATAATAATATTGTGTGGAGTCACAACCTTAGATCTTTGAGTCTTTTGTTATTTTCCTTAGTATTTTCTTTTGTTTATTTTATTGATTTTAATTAGCAAATCTACATTCAACTAACCAAAAGCAATCAATTCCTTTCTCCCTATAATTAGATACTTGTAAATAAATAGTATCAATAATTAATAACAACAGCAGTAATTAAGTCCTCGTGGGATCGATATTTTTATACTACTTGAACGATACGTACGCTTGCGTTATACGTGTGTGTTTACGCCGGTCACCGGGTCAAGATAGTTTATGTTTTCCCGAAGGCGGCTTCGACATTCCAGGACACTAAAAGATCATATTTCGCTTCCATGGCCATGAATTGTGCCATCTGCCCGAAAATTTTACTACTTTCTGGGAATCCTTTTACTCTTATAGGCATGCCCTAAATTTTACCTAGGCCGTCCTTTCAAATTTACAACCTAGCAGACCGCTCTAATTTTTACTACAGGAGAAGCTTAATCTCATTACTCCCCCACTAATCTCCATTTTATTTCATATGGCTTCCGCCATCACTTAGCACATGCTATGGTGAATAAGAACATCTCTTATGTTGCGTGGAAGAAGTGGTTGCAACAAGTATCTGATACATAGATTTCGTGGATGTGCTCTTGGTGGCGTCTCAGTCATGTTACCATAAACTTCTTTGGTCACTGCGTCCCTCTTCCGAGTCTCTATATTATCTTATTTTATCTTCTAAATAAGATTTTTAGTAGTACAGACATCCTACACATCTTGCCTCTGAGAGGCGTACTTTCTAGAGTGGCCCCGTGTCTCGTCGCTTCTTAAACCATTTCTGTGACAATTGCGCTCAGCGGCATGTCTGGACTGTCACTACCCCAGAGTCTGCCCATGCGTCGATTAGTCGTGGGTTCCTGGCTAGTCTTTTTGATTTGGCGCTGCATTGAAAAGACAAAGACGATGATTTATGCATGCTTATTCTGCATTTTCCACATTTAGCTATAATTGTACATTCCATGAATATTTTGAATATTATTTCAATAAAATATTAGCATTCTTTCTTAGTATATATGTGAATACACTAATTGTTTTATTGTGAATGGTACCTCTGTTATTAGACGACTCTTTCGGGTTTTCGAACTAACTATTCATTATTCATGTATCCCTAACTTTTGCTTAAACCATTTCTGATTTAGCAGGATGTACTCTAATTTTTGTTTAGGCCGTCTTTTACGGATTTTGGACCTACGAGCTCTCTCATTTTTTATGTGTAGAGTATGTGTTAAGCCTATCTAGGTTGAAAGGTTTTGTGAACTCGTTTCCTTCAAAATCACACAATCGTACTTCTCCATTCTCTATGATCCTTTTAACCAGATAGGGCCCTTCCCAATTGGACATACATTTTCGCCTTGGTTCCATTGCCAATGTTCTTGACTATTTCAGCACCAGGTCCATTTTTTTAATCTTGTTGAGCTTGGCTTTTTTATTGAAGGCCTGGACTACTCTCTTATGGTATAGTTGAGTGTAATGAAACGCCTTCATCCTTAGAATCTTCTCGCGACCCATTCTTGTTCAAGTAGATCTGCCCCATCATAAACTACATTGATTATACTTTAATTTCTACAGGCAGTACAACCTTCATTACATATACTAAGGAATAAGGCGTAGCCCCTGTTATGGTTCTGATCGAAATTTTATACCCCTATAACGTGAACGGTAACTTGTATACCCAATCTTTGTAAGTTTATGTCATTTTAGCTTGAATCTTCTTTAGGGTCTTATTGGCAGCCTCTACTTCTCCATTGGCTTGTGGTCTATATGGTGAAGACTTGTAATTCCCAATCTCATATATCTATAACATGGTTTTGATTTCCCCTTGAAATTACACCTCATTGTCTGTCACTATATGATGCGAAATTTTTATCGACAGATGATTTTCTGGGCTATAAACTTAGCCATCTGCTTGGCTGCGACATCTCAGAATGACTCGACCTCTACCCATTTAGAGACGTAGTCCACTGCCACTATTATAAACCAATACCTATTAAAGGCTTTTGGCTTGATTTCACCAATCATGTCAATACCCCATGCCGAGAACGGCCAAGGCTTTGATAGTCCATGCAACTTTGTCGATGGTAAATGGTTTAAGTTTCCATAGGCTTGACAGTCGTGACAGCGTTTCATCAATTCTGTACAATCCGCCTCAATGGTTAGCAAGTAAAACTCTTGTCTCATTAAGAAATTAAGCTCATTCATATGTAGGTCGCACACTTCTGCATAGACTTCCTTCATTACCTTCTTGACTTCTTTTTCTTTCAGGCACTTCAATTGTTCTCCATTAGACTTCCGCATATATAAATCTCCTCTTAGGCTAACGAACTGAGAAGCTAACTTTAGATAGTCATCATGTCCCTTTTACCTACTCCTTCCGGAAACTCTCCTTCATCTAAGAAATTCTAAATGTTGTAATACCACGGCTATCCATCTTCGACTTCCAGGACCCTCCATATTTCATAACTGGGCTTATTTTTTATAGTCAGCACCGAGGGCTTCATTATCAAATTTTCCAAATTTTCCCATGTTGAAGCTAAAGTGGCCAAAACGTCCGCCATTTAGTTTTCTTCCATGGGCAAATATTGGAACATGCACCCCAAGACACTATGTATCAAAGTTCTTAGGTGGAATAAGTACAACCTCAATTTATCTTCATTTATCTACTAATCCTCTCGTATCTGCCGAATCACCAACATCAAATCCCAAAAAACTTCTACATATTTCACCCTTAGGGCTATCAGTGCCTCTAACCCAAAAATACATTCCTCATACTCTGCTATGTTCTTAGTGACTGCAAAAGTAGCCTTTTAGCCATGGGCAAAGTATCTCTTTTTGGGCTTATCAGAATGATTCCAATCTCCGCGCCCTTCTAATTTACAGCTCCGTCAAAGTACATCTTCCAATCTTGAATAGTTATTTCCTTCACTTCCTCATCTAGCAACTCAAATTCATATTGATCCCCTTCAATTGGTTGTTGTGCCAAGAATTCAGCCATAATTCACCTTTTGATTACCTTTTTGGTGATGTAGTCAATGTCGAACTCAGTCAGTAGCACCACCCATCTCTCCAATTTCCCGACTAGGAAGGGTGCTAATTGTAAGTATCTTAACGGGTTCTCTTTGGTGACTACTTGTATCTTTTAAGATTGGAAATAATGTCGCAGTTTTCTAGAGGCCCATACTACTGTCAGACAAATCTTCTTCATTTTTTGGTATCGAGTCTCGTACGATAGTATATTCTTACTGAGATAGTAGACTGCGTGTTCTACTCTAGTGTCATCCTCCTACACCAACATCACCCCCAAGGCTTCAGATTCTACAACAAAGTACAAAACCAAGGGTTTACCAGGTCTCGGGGACTCCAAGACTTGCAGGTTGATCAAGAACTTCTTTATTTTCTCGAAAGCTTCTTAGCATTACTCGTTCCACTCTATCGGTTGATTTTTCTGAGTAATTTGAAGATCGGCTCGTACCGATATTAACTTGGTGATGATCCGACTGATATATTGTATCTTTCCTAGAAAGGCATTCACTTCTTTTTCTATTTTGGTACGGGCATCTCCATTATCACCTTGATTTTTCTCGAATCCACTTATATTCCTCTAGCACCTACTGTATGTCCCAGTAAATTTTCAGATGTGACCCCGAATACTCACTTCTTGGGGTTGAACCTGAGATTGTATTTATCCACTCTTTGAAGGAATTTCTCCAACGCCGTATTGTATCTCTCTTGTTTCGGACTTAACCATTATGTCGTCAACGTACACCTCGACCTCTTTATGCATTAAATCATGAAATATAGTAGTGTCCATATGTTGGTAAGTGGCCCCAGCGTTCTTCAGTCCTAAGGAAATTCAGTCCAAAGGACATTATTTTGTAGTAATTAGTCCAAATCATAAAGGTCGTCTTGTGTTTATCTTCTTCTGGATTAAATATCTGATTATAACTAGAAAGCCCATCTACATAGGAATACATGGCTGACAAGGCTGCACTGTCTGCTAAAGCATCTCTGTGTGGTAAAGGGAAATCATCTTTTGGACAAGCCTAATTGATGTCTCTAGAGTCTACACACATTCTTTCCATCCTTCTTCGGGACTGGTACAATATTGGCTAACCAGTCTAGATACTTCACTACTTCTAAGAATCCAACATCTACTTGCTTTTTCACCTCTTCGTTTCTGCCCATTATGGCCTCATTCTTCTAAGTTTTTGTTTTATAGGTCTCATATTCGGGTATGTTGGTATCACATGTTGTGTTATGCTATGCTTTCGTCCACTCTCAGCTTGTATTCATATGATTAGACAAATATTTTTGCATATTTTATTAAAAAACTCTTTAAATATTTTCTCTCTTCAGAGGTAATCACACCTGCGATTAATATATTTTTTTGGTTTTCATATGTACCAAGATTAAATGCATTTGTTTGGTTGAATTAATGTCACGTATGCTCATGTCATGCATGTTATGATGTATGCTAAAATAAAAAAAGATCAAGCAAGTAAGAAAATCCGTTCATCTTATTAATTTTCTATGTAAGGTTACAATAAAAAAACTTGGGTATATAGATGTCTTTATAGTCATCTCATTCTTTGGTCATCTATGAGTCCCCCAGTGTCAGCTCTTCTAGCTTGAGCAGCTCTTCTTCCCATTATGCTTCTGGCTCATTTTATGGTCTTAGCTCTATACCATTCTCTTTCTTCTCTCCTTCCATTATCAGACTTCATGTCCAATCCACAACATCAGCAAAGATATAGAAAGCCTAGCATAGTGACGCCATTGAATTCATAAGGTTATGGAGCTCTTTGATACCCTAACTTCACGAAGTAATTTGTCAATTTCTTCGAATTCTTCTTTTTTTTTGCCTTTTCATCATCTGATTGATGCCCTAATCCTTTCTTAGTTGTCTGTCCTTTGAAATCAGGCAGTGTGCTCATCCTTTGGCCCTGTGCCCCCAGTCTTGTACTGGGCCTATAATTCTTCTCCATAATTTTAGTTACTTTGAGGTCTACCCACTCCTCAAAGGTTGCAACTACTTGGAACTTTGTACATGACTGAACTTCTAGATGCCACAACATTGCCCGCCTCAGCCCCGATAGTGAAATTTCCCCTATCGTGTGGGAATTTGATTATTCGATGTAGCGTCGACGACACCCCTCCAAGTTTGTGGAACCATGGCCTTCTCAAGAGTAAGGCAAAAGTAGCTAAGATATTTAATATTGTGATTTCAACTTCATCTTCAATATGGCCCATCTTGACTATGATCGTAAAAGTGTCATTTATTTCACGTTTGATGTTATCATAGGCCTTGATTGTCATATCGGAGGGGGTCACCTCCTCTGATCAGATGCCCAATCTAGGCAATATATTTAGTGGGCAACGTTAATAGAGGATCCTTCATCCACCATCACATATGAGGTCCTTTTTCCCATAACTTCTGACTTGATGAATAGTGGGCGGTGTTGCTTCTTCTTTCCATTAGGAGCTCCTCATCAGAGAATGTGATTATATATGAGGTCCTTTTTCCCATAACTTCTGATGACTGCCGCCAGATCTGCATCTATTGGCACAATTATTTTTTCTAGGGCTTCAACCATAGCCTTCATGTGTTCTTGAGAGGAACACAATAAATCCCATATGTTGATTTGGGCTCAAGTTTTCTTCAATTGATGGAGAACCGTGTTATCTTATCTCTTCTCTACCTATTTCTCGTTTCCTCCTTCCTTTATTCCTTCATTTTGTTTAGCGGCATCATTGTAGAATCGACCATTCTTAGTCATTCCTTTAACTTTTTTCCCATCGTTGCTGGAAAAGTCCTCCCAAAACCTATCACATACTCCAACTTCATTACCGCTATTGTCTCATATACCCATGACATGGGCCTGCTGGTGGAAGGTTTGTAAGACGTGTTCTTCGGGTAGGCCAGAGCTTATCATATACATTGGTGGTGGTACGACATGGTTGTTTGGTATGGGGTTTTTATTAGTGTTGGTTTGGTTTTTTTCGAGGTCGGGGATTTTATGGCTATTAATGAGGTTTTAGATTTCATACCTAAGGCGGTTGCAACTGTCGGTGTCATGTCATTTTTGTTGATAGAAATGACAATACTTGTCTAAGTTGAAGTGGCGAGGTACGAGGTTTGGTAGTGGTTTGGGATCTAGGGTTTTTAATAGGCCCTACCTTTTCGATATCTCAAAGACCTTTGATATAGGTATGCCAAGGTCAGTAAATCTTCTATTACGGATAACAATGATTTCAGCAGGGGTAGCTTTGGTTCCAGAAACCTCTCTGACTATTTTTTTATATTATAGAATTTCTTGTTTTCAATTTCCTCATCTTTTATATCTATGACAATCTCTCTCAACTATCAAAAATTTGAAATCATAGAAGTTATCCTCCTCAACTTGTTGCAAATGGATGGCTTGGTGCCCTTGATTATCATCTTGATCTAGTCCATACTTGAGAGACGCGTCTAATCTTCTAGCTTCTATTTGGTGTTCTCCAAGTCACGAAGTGATTAATCCATCTCCATGTCTGTGACGTATTGATTTAGGAAGGTTTCCTCCTGGGGCCCTTCAATCATCTTTTACTTTTCGCTCTAATTTGTGGTACCATACCACAAGTGCACCCTCAAGCGACATCTCAAACATCTTTTGAACTTGGCATTGGGATAAACCAGTAAAACTCATCAATGACACGTACTAACTGAGATGCACTTTTGGGTCTCCATTCCATTGAAATTCACCATCTCGGGCATTCTAAACTGGGTGGGCAGCTTCTCCTTGAATGTCATAGCGTTGTAATCTAGCAAATCCTCATGTCATGTTCATCATATTGGGCAGGGATTTCCCCAGTTCTACTCTCAGGCTCATCGCGCCTCATTTTTCTAGTCTCGGCCCTCACTACTTAGGTTCCGGTTAGACTAGAAATAACATTGGCCAAGTTCTGTAGCCGTTCTACCATTTTATTCATAATTGTCTCCAATTGGTCTACATGAGAACTATCACTGCAAGCCATTTATGTGCTGCTTGTTATCAGTTTTTTACTAGCCTTCCTCCATAACCCAAAGTTCTGCCATGATGGCTGCCACCACAATGGGTTAGTATGATGCATGGGATGCATGTATGCATGAGATGTATGAAATTCAAAGCTTTGTTCATAAGGCAACATACAACTTTTCCAACCTTATCTCTCCCACACACGCGGTAAGTCCAATATTTACCTTAGGTTTGGCTTAGTCCGTGCACCAATAGTGGATATACAAGACAAATATCGCCCATTTGTAGAATGACTAAACCTAATATGGAGATCATGCCATTATTTAAAAATGACGAATTGGAACTTTGGCAAACATGGCTATAGGGGGATGGGCCATGAAATATTTAGGACTATCTAAATGACCAAGACAAGGCGTAACTTTTCTGAATGAAAGCCACTCTAGGTATTGAACTCATGCTTTGGCACTTTTGGATCTTAGCTAAATATTTAGGCTCAACGAGGTTTTCACACAAATTGGCCCCATAAACAGTTCAAAGTAGTTGACCTGATTATCAAGAAATGCAAACTTGTCATAGTTGAAAAGGCCCAATACGTTCACCTCCCATGGTAAAAGGATCAAATTACTTCAAATGGTTAGGGCCCAAAAACAAGCAATATGGAGGTTTATTCCTAGGGAAAACAACTATTGGCTTATATGTAGGCTTACTGGGGGTGTAAGCTTAGGCTCTCATTAGCGAAGACTTGTCCATAACTAGGTCTCCCCACCCAAGGATTCAAGCGACCAATGAAACACATTTTTTATACCCTAAGGTACGTGCTAACGAGTGATGTGTATCATCTCATAATGATCCACCGCTTTAAGTGAAAGCGATTTCATGATATGTGATGCCATCGGGTTTGAAGGGTATGCAAAAAGAATGAAGAAGTGATTCACCTTAGTCTTGCAATGGATACTACAAGATATTTTTTCGGGGTAATTTCTCTATCCCTAATGGAGTCACCATATGTAGGAGCGAATCAGGGTTTATTATTATGCCTATGACATCGGCGACAATGACATTGTTAGGCTTGAAGCCCGTAGAGAGTACAGATAGCCCACGGGGAACTAACCGGAGAATAAAGAAGTCGCCACCTAGTATAAGACATTGTGAATGATTTAAGACCATATTACACCCATCGCAAGGTTCGACCTTAAAACCGTTTGAGTTTGGAATAGTCTCTTATTTATGCCAGTATAACATCCAGGTTCGAAAAGAGGATTCACATGTCTTATAATGCATAAATCACATATGAGCAGTTTATATCGCATACAATCACACAAACAACAAATAATAAGAGGACTAACATAAGAAAAATAAATACATGTCTCAAAAATAGTCAACTAATGTTAAAGTGATATGGGAGTATGTCTCATTGGCCAGGCCTCATAGAGACCTAGCCAGATGTTTCTGTAGCAGATCAAAAGTGGGTAACATCCAACCAGACTTACAACAACTCAGGCCAGATGTGCCACATAACCGGAAATATAGCATACACACTAGTAATGACAGAAATGATATTATGGTAATAAAATGATGATTAAATAGATAAGAGTTATATGAATAAAATAATGATCGTATAAAAAAAAGATAATAATGATAAAACATAAACAAGGCCGCAAGCATCTGTTTCTTAGTCAAACGTGGAATTGTATCATGAGTGAAGATCATACTAATGTCCATTCGGAATCGGCTATGAAATTTATATCAAGGTTTTCATCCTATATACCACAAGAAACATAAGGTTGGATGCAGCCATTTTTGTATGATAATTGTATGTCTGGTATTGTCCGGTAGGAAATACGACACCAAAGCAATAATAAAATAAATGTATTGTACATTATATTTTATTATTTATTAATAAATAACTACATTTTTCATTTCAAACCCTATTAATGGTAATAACTTTATGCATATTATATTGATATATAAATATGCTAAGAATGACATCGACCATAAATTAGTCAAGTAGTAATACTAGACACTATGTGGTCTGACATTGGGATAATATTACTATTATAAATTATTCTTAAAGTAAATATTTATAGTCATTGGTTTTGGAATATGGTTGAATTCCTATAACCTAGAAAACCAGCATATGTCGTATATTAGAATTGGAGTTCCAATGGTTTAACCCGATGTACCATGAGCTTTGAAAGCTCGTATAGACGTGTGGGTATTCGTTAGAGTGAATACTGAATAACTCACAGATGATTCCTAATAGTTGGAAGTACACACCATCATCAATAAGAATCTCCTCGAGTCGAGTAGCATATGTGATCCTTTTGACTATATGATAACATTGATTTTGTGAGAGATCCTCTACACTTAGATGACATATATCTCAAAATTCTTTCATGGTACGGCCTCTAGATGTTCCTTGGGTGTGGACCGATGCACTCGTTAATCAAGTGCGTAACAAGATAAGATTCGTCGACCCGTATGTGTACCATAAGGGGTTTAGATATCCACGTAAATAAGTCATGATTCTTAAAATTTTGGCCAAAGTCGATCACCTAGGGTGTATCGCATATATCATAAATGGTTTCTGATTAGTTATAAAGAATCGTGGACATGTCGACATGAGATGTGCGTCTCAAAAACTTGACGGTGTATCATATGTTTCCAAAGCACAACTCGAATAGCCTCCGACGGAGGGATTGATAAACATATGTGATGACCTCGACTTGTATAATTCAGAAAGTTCATTCGTGTTCTTCACGAATTCGGAGGTGGCCGAATTGCGTACATATTAGCTATGCTTATATGACGAATGTGTCTGAACTTAGAGAGTCCTACAATATAAAGTGTACTCGTTGAGCATTTGTGTAGCTGATAATTTTTTATAATAAATAATATTCGATATTATAATCATCAACTAAGATAACTAAGTGTCATTGGATAATATTGATTATTTACTTTGACCCAATTTGATTAATTGGATTAATCCAAAATTTACACAAGGGCTTTGTCATAATTTCCTAAATATCTCTACCATTTTAGGATATTATGATAATTATAAATATTTAATTATAAGTGTTTTTTACTTGATTTAATTGGATTAAATCAAAGTGGCAGACATGTAACTAATCAATTAATTAAACTTTGTCTTGATTTAATTGGATTAAATCAAAGTGGTAGAGAAATGTGATTAGTCACATCTAATTATACATATTTGGACAAATTAGATTAAGCCCACATAAATGTTAATTAGAACTTTTATTAATTAAAAAATACCTAAGTTTTGCTATAAATAGCAAGCTTGAGCAAATATTTTAATCAAGCTGGAGAAAGCTAAATTACAAGCAAGAATTAGATAAATTAGCCTAATTTAGAGAAGTGTTTAGAGAAAATTTGGAAGATCTCTACAACATTTCATCTAGGAGAAATCAAGATTAGATCTTGGAGTGAAGCGTGTTATCTTTGGAATCAAGATTGGATCTTGGAGTCAAGTATACTAAGTTTGAAGTTTCTCCACATAATTTCAAGAATGAGAAGTAGATTGGATTTTTGAATCATCCTTGCTAGGTAAGTTTGATATTCTTCTCCAAAAGCTATGTTTTTCATTAGTGAGTTTTCATTAGTGAGACATAAAGTGATGAATTATGTATTAGATATATAATAACATAGTTTGATATTGAAATTAGGATAATTAATTGGGTTAGGATGCTTTGGAAGTAAAAACACAATATACTTATAATTGGGTCAAAATGTTATGTTAGACATAAACATAAAATTAGAGTTTGGAACTCTAGATAATAGCTTGAATTTAAGGCTACCATTCTATAATCACTTGACCACTTTTGAGTGACCTAAAATTGTTCATAAGTCATTTCATTGTAGGATTCTATTTTGGTTTGTAATTTGATTAAAAGAAATGCATATATATATATATATATATATATATATATATCTGTGTGTGTGTGTGTGTTTTTTTTTGTTGTATAACATGTGTTATGGTTGGTTTTGAAATTAAAAATATTTTAGGTGATTTTAATTTGTGTTTAAGGTTTTAGAAATTAAAAAAAAAATGAAAACAGAATAATGCATCAGGTCTGGCCTGCAGTGTTTTGGCGCAACTTGCTGCATGCTGCAAGCTGTTGCATGCAGCCATATACGTAACAACATTTTCAGACACGATTTTTTTTTCCGTAATCTGATTTTATCCCGTTTGTGTTTTTCCGGACCCTGATTTTTTTCCTCAACACTCGTAATGGAATATGGTATTTCATTAAAATATTTTAAAAATACACCAATGCTAGATATCCACGGGTTAGACTCACTTTCGCTGCCCGGGACACCGATCCGACCCTAGGGGTTCCACATATGCCCTAACAAAATGGTATCAGCTCAGGCCTTAACCACACAACATATGCGTTTTGAATCTATGCCACTGTAATTTTAATTTAATTATGCATAAGTCATATTAGATATGCATTGTATATTTTTAAATTAAAATTTTAATTTTTACACAAGCATGTTAATGACTTGATTGTCATAAATCTCCAGTGATTATGTGATTTTTTTTTTTATTTTAAGCAATAGTATTAGTAATGTTGGAGCATTATTGGATGGTTCGTCTTGTCGATACGGAGATGAATGAGTTCTTTCTACTTATGCCTAAGACCGTCATTATTATGAGGGTATAAGTGCTCGGAACTTAGGTCGCTCCGGTAAAACATTAGATGTAGTGTGATGAGTTAACGTAGTCACCCAATGCCGTCATTTTTATGAAGGTGTACTTACGAAGCTCATTAATGCACATTGATAATTACACACCTAGAACACGTCTTAATCCAATACCTTCATTATTGTGAGGATAAAAAATGGTTCAGGACAAACTAGGAGTCACTTGAATATGATTGACCTTGGAGGTTTACCTAATGAGTTTATGAAGGCCAAAACTGTCGATAGTGTGAGGTTGGAGTAAATGTCATGGGATCCACTTCCTGCAATGAAATTTTGATAATCAAAATTCTATTTTTCCGTTAAGGGAGATTACGGAATTACGTAAAGTAGTGGGAGGGCACTAATAGTTTCAAAATTCCATAATCATATTAGTATTTTTATTTGGAAATGAAAAATATTCTACTAGTATTTAATAATTGTCTTGTAGATGGCTGTCGCAAATCCATTAACGCGGTTTTTGGATTCTATTAAACTAAAAGTAGCCGAGATCTATTTTGAATGGGAAATAAACATTGGCCTTGTCTTGGAGTTCAGAAAGTTGAGCTATGTGACTATCAATCTATTGCCTGTTGAAATCGATCATGACTCCACTCCCGAAGAACGAGAAACATTTGAAAATAGAAGGATGATAACCTAAGGGTGAAATCCTATATTTTATGATCGATGGTTCCAGATTTTCTCAGACAGTACATAGAGGTATCTGATGCTTGAAGCATAATGAGAACACTCAAAGAGTTGTTGGAAGCAAATCAAAAAATAGAAATATATCGAAGATCTAAGGAATTATTCCACGCTACGCTCAAGGATGGAGGAGTTGTTTGCATCCATGTTTTGAACATGATAGATCAGATTCGATATTTGGAACGATAGGGCATAATAATTGATGAATGGCTAGGTCGTAATTTGATTCTATCTTCTTTCCATGTGCTTACGATGGCTTTGTGTTAAATTTTCACATGCATTCGATACAAGCCAATTATGAAGAACTTCATAATAATTTACGCACGGTGGAACAAGATTTAAAGAAAACCAATCATATTTTGTACCTCTATGGTGGAGCAAGTTCTTCAAAGATTTAACGAAAGTTGAAGAAAATCAAAATAGGAAAGAAGAAGATATCAAAGAAAAACTCCAAGAATCGTAAAGCTGCAAGACCGCATGCAGCTCGTGATGAATGTCTACACTGCAAGAAGTATGGACACTTGAAGAAAGATTGTCCAGAGCTGAAAGGAATGGCAGGACCCTCAGGAACACTTTGTATTTTTCCTATTATTGACATCTCATTAGCCTTAGTTGCAAATAGTGGATGGGTGTTAGACACTGACAGTCCCACTAATATTTAAAAGAAGGTTGAACTGTTATCATGTACCCACCTTATCAGACAAATAATATCACTACCGATATTGGATAAAGAGGGATATAAAATAAACATTAAAGATAATGAATTATGTTTATATGATAAAGACAACTATTTGATATGTGAATGTTCTTTATCTAACGGTCACTATGTTTAGGAAACATATAGAGATTTCTTTAATGTAGAGGAAAATACAAGTAGAAGATCTGAATTAAATAATATTGAATTATGGCATATGAGATTGGGCCATATAGGTGTTAGACGTCTATCAAAATTGGTTAAGGATGATTTGATTGAAAATCTTACCTTAGATCCTTATCAAATTTGTGAGTCACGCATCCAAGGGAAAATGACAAAGGCCTCATTTCTTGGTGTTGGACACCGTGCTGAAGATTATTAGAGCTAATACACAGCGATATGTGTGGTCTATTAAATCATGTCGTTCATGATGGTTCAACATACTTCGTGACTTTCACGAATGATAAGTCAAGATATGGATATGTCTATTTGGTGAGACATAAATCGGAAATATTTGACAAGTTCAAAATATTCTGAAGCAAAAAAACAAGCTGGTAAATTCATCAAGTGCCTTTGATCAGATCGAGGCAGTGAATACATGAGTGACGAATTCAAAAGTTATTTAAAGGAGAATGGAATTTTCACCCAATATAGCCCACCAGGAACACCTCAACACAATTGTGTGTTTGAGCGAAGAAATCATACTTTATTGGATATGGTACGTTCCATGATGAGTGATACAAATCTTCCATATTGGCTTGCAGTGTTGTGGCGCAACTTACTGCATGCTGCAAGCTGCTGCATGCAGCCACACGCGTAACAACACTTTCAGACCCGGTTTTTTGTTCGTAATCTGATTTTATCTCGTTTTGGTTTTTCCGGACCCCGATGTTTTTCCTAAACACTAGTAATGGAATATGGTATTTCATTAAAATATTTTAAAAATACACCAATGTTAGATATCCACGGGTTAGACTCACTTTCGCTATGTGGTACACCGATCAGACCATAGGGGTTCCACATTCGCCCAACTGAATAGTATCAGCGCAGGGTTTAACCACACAACATATGTGTTTTGAATCTATGCCACGGTAATTTTAATTTAATTATGCATAAGTCATATTAGATATGCATTGTATATTTTTAAATTAAAATTTTAGTTTTTACACAAGCATGTTAATGACTTGATTGTCATAAATCTCTCGTGATTATGTGATTTTTTTATTTTAAGTAATAGTATTAGTAATGTTGAAGCATTATTGGATGGTTCATCTTGTCGATACAGAGATGAATGATTTCTTTCTACTTATGCCCAAGACCGTCAATATTGTGAGGGTATAAGTGTTCGGAAATTAGGTCGCTCCGGTAAAATATTAGATGTAGTGTGATGAGGTAACGTAGTCACCCAATACCGTCATTTTTATGAAGGTGTACTTACGAAGCTCACTAATACATATTGATAATTACATACCTAGAACACATCTTAATCTAATACTGTCATTATTGTGAGGATAAGAAACGGTTCAGGACCAAATTAGGGGTCACATGAATATGGTTGACCTTGGAGGTTTACCTAATGAGTTTATGAAGGCCAAAATCGTCGATAGTGTGAGGTTAGAGTAAATTTCATGGGATCCACTTCCCGCAATGAAATTTTGATAGTCAAAATTCTATTTTTCCGTTAAGGGAGATTACGGAATTACATAAAGTAGTGGGAGGGCACTAATAGTTTTAAAATTCCATAATCATATTAGTACTTTTATTTTGAAATGAAAAATATTCTGCTAGTGTTTAATTATTGTCTTGTAGATGGCTGCTGCAAATCTATTAACATGACTTTTGGATTCTAATAAACTGAAAGGAACCGAGAACTATTTTGAATGGGAAAGCCTTGTCTTGGAATTCGGAAAGTTGAGCTATGTGACTATCAATCTATTTCTTGTTGAAATCGATCCTGACTCCACTCTCGAAGAACGAGAAACTTTTGAAAATGGAAGGATGATAACCTAAGGGAGAAATCCTATATTTTATGATCGATGGTTCCAGATTTGCTCAGACAGTACATAGAGGTACCTGATGCTTGGAGCATAATGAGAACACACAAAGAGTTGTTCGAAACAAATCAAGAAATAAAAATATATCAAAGTTCTAAGGAATTATTCCACGCTATGCTCAAGGATGGAGGAGCTGTTTGCATCCATGTTTTGAACATGAAATATCATATTCGATATTTGGAATGATAGGGCATAATGATTGATGAACGGCTAGGCCGTAATTTGATTCTATCTTCTTTGTTTGTGCTTACGATGGCTTTGTGTTAAATTTTCACATGCATTCGATGCAAGCCAATTATGAAGAACTTCATAATAAGTTACGCACGGTGGAACAAGATTTGAAGAAAGGCAATAATATTTTGTACCTCCATGGTGGAGCAAGTTCTTCGAAAATTTAACGAAAGTTGAAGAAACTCAAAATGGGAAAGAATAAGATATCAAGGAAAAACTCCAAGAAGCGTAAAGCTACAAGACCGCTTGTAGCTCGTGATGAATGTCTACACTGCAAGAAGTCTGGACACTGGAAGAAAGATTGTCCAGAGCTGAAAGGAAAGGCATGACCCTCAGAAACGCTTTGTATTTTTCCTATTATTGACATCTCATTAGCCTTAGATACAAATAATGGATGGGTGTTAGACACCGACAGTCCCACTAATATTTGCAACTCTATGTAGGTCATAAGGATTAAAAGAAGGTTGAACTATTATCATGTACCCAACCTTATCAGACAAATAATATCACTACCGATATTGGATAAAGAGGGATATAAAATAAATATTAAAGATAATGCTTTATGTTTATATGATAAAGACAACTATTTGATATTTGAATGTTCTTTATCTAACGGTCACTATGTTTTGGAAACATATAAAGATTTCTTTAATGTAGAGGAAAATACTAGTAGAAGATCTGAATTAAATAATACTGAATTATGACATATGAGATTGGGCTACATAGGTGTTAAACGTCTATAAAAATTGGTTAAGAATGGTTTGATTGAAAACCTTACCTTAGATCCTTATCAAATTTGTGAGTCACGCATCCAATGGAAAATGACAACGGCCTCATTTCTTAGTGTTGGACACCGTGCTGAAGATTTATTGGAGCTAATACACAGCGATGTGTGTGGTCCATTAAATCATGTCGTTCATGATGGTTCAACATACTTCGTGAATTTCACAAATGATAAGTCAAGATATGGATATTTCTATTTGATGAGAGATAAATCAGAAATATTTGACAAGTTCAAAATATTCTGAAACAAAGAAGAAAAACAAACTGGTAAATTCATCAAGTGCCTTTAATCAGATCGAGGCGATGAATACATGAGTGACAAATTCTGAATTTATTTAAAGGAGAATGGAATTCTCGTCCAATATAGCCCACCAGGAATACCTCAACATAATGGTGTATTTGAGCGAAGAAATCATATTTTATTGGATATGGTACGTTCCATGATGAGCTATACAGATCTTCCATATTACCTTTGGGGTTACGCTTTACTTATTGCTGCCCACATACTTAATAAGGTTCAACCGAAAGTTGTTTCTACGACCCCATATCAAATATGGTTCGGTAGAAATCCAAGTCTTAGAAATTTAAAGATGTGAGGTTTTCCTGCATATGTCAGAGTTGCGCAGCGGGATAAACTAGTACCCGAGAGTATAAATATAGGTTATTGGATATCCTGAAAATTATTTGGGATATCAACTCTACAATTCTGAGTAATGAAATGTATTTGTTGTTCGTTTTGCCACTTTTCTTGAAAATGAAATTTTGAGAGAAATTGGGAATTGTAGAAAGATTGAACTCGGTGAGTTTGATCCCAATATTAAAGAACCTGAGATAGAACCAGAGATCCAACTAGGTGAAGGATCTACAACACAAGTTCTACGTAAGTCGAATAAAATATCAAAGCCTCATAAGAGACTATTTTTAACATCTGATCTGAGCCTTGATGTTCACCTCTTAGAGGAAACATATCCGACTATGTATAAAGAAGCGATATTGGATATCGACTCGGGAAAATGGCAAGAAGCCAAGAAATTCGAGATGGATTCTATACATGACAATCAAGTATGGGACTTAGTTGAACTCCTGAATGAGTTAAACCTATTGGTTGTAAATGGGTTTATAAAAGGAAGCGAGGGCCCGATGGAAAGATAGAAACCTTTAAGGCCCGACTGGTAACGAAAGGTAACACTCAACGTCCTGGGATTGACCATGTGGAAATTTTTCCACCAGTAGCCATGCTAAAATCCATTAGGATTCTTTTAGCCATTGCTGTATATTACAAGTATGAGATATGGAAGATGGATGTGAAAACTACTTTCCTAAATGGATTACTCCAAAATGATATCTATATGGAATAACCAGAGGGTTTCGTATCCAGTGAGACTTCAAACTTGATTTGTAAGCTCCAGAAATCTATTTATGGACTTAAATAAACATCCCGAAGCTAGAATCGTCGTTTTGATGAGATAATTAGATTATCGGGATTCATCAAGAACGAGGAAGTACCATGTGTTTATAAGAAAGTTAGAGGGAGCATGATAGTATTTCTTGTTTTGTATGTAGATGATATCATTATCATTGGGAATGATATAGGATTAATGCAAAGTGTGAAAACCTACCATTGCAAGAACTTCTCCATGAAAGACATGGGTGAAGAATCTTATACACTGGATATAACGCTCTATCGGGATAGAGTTAAGAAGCTTATAGGGTTGTCTCAATCCACAGAGAGATCTAGATGATATAAAGTCTACATCCGGATACATATTTACCCTTAATGGCGGTGCAGTTAGTTGGCGATGTTCAAAATAAGGCTCAACAGCTGATTCCACCACTGAAGCAAAATTTATAGCGGCTTCGGAAGCTGCTAAAAAATCTGTCTAGATTAGAAATTTTAACACAAAACTTGGCAGTGTACCTAGTATTGCGAATTCGATCCCATTGTATTGTGATAATAGCGAAGCCATTGTACAAGCTAAAGAGCCGAAAACACATTCCAATTCTAAACACGTGGAAAGAAAATATCGCGTGATTAGAGAGATTGTTGAACAAAAAGATAAAGTGGTCTTGAAGGTTCAAGGAATAGACAACATAGTAGACCGGCTTACAAAGGTCTTACCTCCTAAGTTATTCGATAAACATGTGGAGGAGATGAGACTATGGTACCATCCGGATTGGCACTAAGCAAATTGGAGTTTGTTGGAGTTGGTGCTTAGAGCGCCAATCAGAATAAATGTATTGTACATTATATTTTATTATTTATTAATAAAATAACTATATTTTCGTTTCAAACCTTATTAATGGTAATTTCATTATGCATATCGGATTGATATATAAATATTCTAAGAATGATATCAACCTTAGAATAGTCATCTAGTAATACTGGACACTGGGTGGTCCGATATTATGATAGTATTACTATTATAAACTATTATTAAAGTAAAGTTTTGGAATACGGTCGAAAACCTATAACCTATAAGACTAACACTTGTCATATATTGGAATTGGAGTTCTAATGGTTTAACCTGATGTACCATGAGCTTTGAAAGCTTGTATAGACGTGTGGGTATTCGTTGGAGCGAATACTGAATGACTCACGGGTGATTCCTAATAGTTGGAAGTACACACAACCGTAAATAGGAATTTCCTCGAGTCGAGTAGCATATGTGATCCTTTGACTAAAGAATAATATTGATTTTGTGTGAGATCTTCCACACTTAGATGTCATGTATGTCAGAAATCTTTCATGGTCTGGCCTCTAGATGTTCGTTGGGTGTGGACCGATGCACTCGTTAATCAAGTGCATATCAAGATAGGATCCGTCGTCCCATATGTGTACCATAAGGGGGTTTAGGTATCCGTCGGCCAATATTAAGTAAGTCACGATTCTTAAAAATTTGGCCAAGGTCAATCACCTAGGGTGGATCGCATATATCATAAATGATTTCTGATTAGTTATAAAGAATCATGGACATGTCGACATGAGATGTGCGCCTCAAAATCTTGACGGTTTATTCTATGTTTCCTAAGCACAACTCGGATAGCCTATGATAGAGGGATTGATAAACATATGTAATGACCTCGACTTGTATAATTCATAAAGTTCATTCGTGTTCTTCATGAATTCGGAGGTGGCCGAATTGCGTACATATTAGCTAAGCTTATATGACGAATATGTCTGAACTTAGAGAGTCCCATAATATGAAGTGTACTCGTTGAGCAATTGGGTAGCCGATAATTTTTGATAATAAATAATATTCGATACTATAATCATCAACTAAGATAATTAAGTGTCATTGGATATTGATTATTTACTTTGACCCAATTGGATTAACCAAAATTTACACAACGCTTTGTCGTAATTTCATAAATATCTCTACCATTTGAGGATATTTTGGTAATTATAAATATATAATTATAGGTGTTTTTGGCTTGATTTAATTGGATTAAATTAAATTGGTATACATGTAACTAATCCATTAATTAAACTTTGTCTTGGTTTAATTGGATTACATCAAAGTGGTAGACAAATGTGATTAGTCAAACCTAATTATACATATTTGGACAAATTAGATAAAACTCACATAAAAGTTGACTAGAACTTTTATTAATTAAAAATTACCTAAGTTTTGCTATAAATAGCAAGCTTGACCAAAGGTTTTAATCAAGCTTGAGAAAGCTAAATACAAACAAGAATTAGAGAAATTAGCCTAAGTTAGAGAAGTGTTTAGATAAACTTTGGAAGATCTATACAATATTTTAGAGAAGTGTTTAGAGAAATTATGGAAGATCTCTACAATATTTCATCTATGAGAAATCAAGATTGGATTTTGGAGTCAAGCTTGCTAAGTTTGAAGTTTCTTTACAACATTTCAAAGAGAAGAAGATTGGATCATTGAATTAACCTTGCTAGGTAAGTTTGATATTCTCCAAAAGCTATGTTTTTCATTAATGAGTTTTCATTAATGAGACATATAGTGATGAATTATGTACTAGATACATAATAACATAATTTGATGTTGAAATAAGGCTAATTAATTGGGTTAGGATGCTTTGGAAGTATAAACATAATATGCTTGTAATTGGGTCAAAATGTTTATGTTAAACATAAACATAAAATTATAGTTTGGAACTGTAGATAATAGCTTGGAGCTAAGGCTACCATTCTATAATCACTTGACCACTTTTGGGTGACTTAGAATTGTTCACGAGTCATTTCATTGTGATATTCTATTTTGGTTTGTATAACATGTGTTGTGGTTGGTTTTGAAATTAAAAATATTTTGGGTGATTTTAATTTGTGTTTAAGGTTTTAGAAATTAAAAAAAAATGAAAAAAAAAATAATGTATCAGGTCTGGCCTGCTGCACTGCAATGGAGCAAGCATTGCTTACTGCATACAACCAGTGTTGCATGTAGTCAACTGTTGCATGCAGCACACGCGCAAGAGCGCTCTTGGACCTGATTTTTTGTTCGTGATCCTATTTTGTCTCGTTTTGGTTTTTCCGGACCCCAGTTTTTCCCTAAACACTCATAATGGAATATGATATTTCATTAAAATATTTTGAAAATACACTCATGCTAGATATTCACGAGTTAGACCCACTTCCGCTGTGTCGGACACCGATCCGACTCTAGGGATTCCACATCTGCCCCAACAGTTTGTTCCTTTTTTATATTGTTAGGGTTACAATTAATAAAGGTAGAATCTATTCTAATATGGAAAGTAGTAGTTATGGAAAGTGATTGAAAAAGAAATGGATGATTTATGGAAGGTGGTTAAGAAGAAAATGGATTGTAGACATTGTATTTTTATGGCCCGATGACGAGTCTCTTATAGGAACACCACCTGGAAAATTTGGGAAAGTTGTAGGGTTTAATGCTGGAAGAGAAAGGAAGCTCTAAAGGACTCCAAAAAAATACCCAAATCCGGACATAATCACCAAAGCTGAAACCTATGTAAGGCCGGATATAGCCTATGTAAGGCCGTACATAAACCTATGTAAGGCTGGATATATCCTATGTAAGTCCGGATATGCGTCGGGTTTCTAAATTGTAGAACGATTCTCCTCTTTCCTTCTTAACCAATTTCATTCTAAACCAAATTATCTTTCAATCACCTTCCAAACTAACCAATTTCCTTACAATTGCTCTTCATAACAATTTTTTTCCTTATTAGAGGAAATTTTTCTTTTCTTATTAACTGGAACTGACATTATAAAAATAGAGCTTAAACACAGAGAGGGAGGATCATAAAAAACGAAGAGTCTTTCTTGAGACACACACATACAACAAACAAAACCAGATACTGAGAGACACCAAAAAGAACAGAATCTAAAACCCAAAACACAACAATCGAACCCTTGAATTATCTTCGGCAAGAAATCCTGCAACCAATATAGACTTTTCCAGAGGCGTTTCCCGAGCCAGCAATATTAAAGGTACGACCTGAGGGCACCCTACTCCATATTCCTTTTTTTTTTGTTTCTGGTTTGACATAGTATATTTGGCAAGATATAAAGTATATCTGACATGACATAATGTATGTCCAGCCGGACATACAAATGTCACACAGTGAATCCGGCTGCGTGTATTTGCTTCTCTGTGATATATAGGATGGAAACCCAGATATAAATTCTATAGCAAATTATACTATGTGGCGAATCATTTATTCTTCGATTAGTCCCTCGTGGGCTAATTATACTCTCTACAAACTGCGAGTCCAACAATGTCGTGGTCACCGACGTCATAGGCATAGCGGGAAATCTTGCTTCCCTCCGACATAGATGAATTATAGAAAATGGTTAAGAAGGAAAGATGAGATCGAATCCTTCTGCAAATTTGGAAACCTGATACATATCCGGCCTGACGTAGGTGATGTCTGGTCTGGGATTGGACTTGATACATATCCGACTTGATTTAGGTTATGTTTAGCCGGATTTAGCCGGTCTTTATGGAATCCTCTGGAGTTTCTTTCCCTATTAACATCAAACTTTACAATATTTTCAAACTTTTCAGGCGGTGTCCTTATAAAAGACTCATTATCAGGTTATGCGTATAAATGCTATGTCTACAATGCTCAATCCGCATAAAGTACGGACTTATGCAAATTTATTCTACAATTTCAATGCATTTGACTTTGTACACCCAGTACACTTGGCCCTGGTTATATATATAGAGAACTTAATGGCTTGACATATTTGTATGATTTTGAGATCAAAGCTAAGTTTTATCATTGGTATTCGAAAATGGTGAGAGCTCCTTGCTGTGAGAAGATGGGATTGAAGAAAGGTCCATGGACTCCTGAAGAAGATCAGATTTTAATCAATTACATTAAGCTTTATGGCCATGAAAACTGGAGGGCACTTCCCAAACAAGCAGGTAATTATTTAGCTACACATATATAGTCTTGAAAAAATCAAAATTTATTTCAATTTCTGTGGTGACGTGGGTTCTAAATATCGTTTCTTGATTTTGCTCTGCAGGTTTATTAAGATGTGGCAAGAGTTGCCGGCTCCGGTGGATAAATTATTTGCGGCCTGATATCAAACGGGGAAATTTTACAAGAGAAGAAGAGGACACTGTCATCAAGCTACATGAAATGCTTGGAAATAGGTACCTACTTATTTTGCTTACTGCATCTCTATTATAATCTTTCTGTAAGATAAACATAATTAGATATATAGCTTCACAATTTGATCTCTAAAAGACTTTTTTTCTTACATTTTTTTAAGTGGAAATTTATATGGTATAGCAATACTAGAGGTAGCTGCTTATAGACATGGCCGGAAGGGCGGAACTCTCCGGGAGGAACATTTAAGCAAAGATAAGGGATTTGTTTAAAATTTTACTTTATTGAAAAGATTTTTCATGTTCAGTCCTTAAGTTTGTAGTTTATCAATATATATATATATAAAATAAAGTCTTATTTTAATAATTTTCATTTTAACTCCTGTTCAAATATATATTTTTTTACTCTAGCTTCCTCACGTTTGTAATTTATGATCTACGTTACCTCCCATGTCAAAAAAAATAAGAGCAATTATATACCTACATACATTTAACCCTAAAGTTTTCACAATTCTCTCATTGTAGCTACAGTGAGCTATAATAAATTATTGTAGTTACAGTAAATTACTTGGGAAAACTTTAGGGATAAGTAGGTAAGTATATTATTTTTGAAAAAATAAATAAAGGTCTTTTCAAAATTTTGCATTTTAGTTCATAATTTTACTGAATTTTTATTTTGATCTTCTCAAATCTGTAGTTTCTTCATTCTAGTCCAGTTGAACTAATAGCAGCCAAGCCAGTTTTGCCATAGGCAGGATGTAATATTTTTATTATTATTTTCCCTCAGATAATTAATGGCCAAAGTGTTCAATTTTTTTATTATAATATTATGGGGCCTTAAAATGTAAAAATAATTTTTAATCTCGAGTATACCATAGTCGGCTTTTATTGATTGTAAAATAAAAGTAAAACTGAGAAGAGTTATTGATCCAAGCGCAAGATATGTTAATAAATAGGCTATATACAGACAAGATTAGCGCTCTGAACTGTGTATAAAATCCAGCAATAATTGAAGATGAATAATAATCTGACGGTTGATTTGCATGTGTATTAATTTCAGATGGTCGGCAATGGCAGCGAAATTGCCGGGAAGAACCGACAATGAAATTAAAAATGTTTGGCACACCCACTTGAAAAAACGCCTTCAAAAACAACAACAACAAGAAGAGCCCGTCGATAATAAAAAAACAGAATCTACAACCTCAAGCGACATGTCGTCCGTCACCTCGTCTCCTACTCCTCCTACTACTAACACGTGCATGAAAACGGAGACAACATCGTCGTCCGAAAATAACAACGACGACTTTGTTGAAATAGATGACAATTTTTGGACAGACGTGTTGTCGGTTGAGAACAATGATAACTTTTATTCAGCAGTCGTCGGTGCCGACCCAGGACTGGCTAGTGCTACACTTCAACTTCAATCATCATCATCACTCGTTGATGCTTTTAGTTCTTGTTCTAATAATGTGTATGGTAACATGGACTTTTGGTACAATCTTTTCACTAAAGCTGGGGATTATTCACAAATGTTACCAGAATTTTGAGAATATTACTTGTTACTTTTAATTATTTCTTTCTTCTTCTTTTTCTCTTTGGTGGGAAAATGGTTTCTTTAGGGAAATTTATATTAGTTTATATAATCATACCAAATATCATCTTTAAAAAATAAAAAAATTGGTTATATTTCTAACTTTTTCAAATGACACCACCCATTGCTCTAGCAGTTGTCACTTCTTCGTTCTTCATTGAAATTTAAAATTAATAATAATAAGGGTCGGTTTGTAAAAATTTAAATTGATTTTTTGTCTCCAACCTTCTACATCATTAGAAATGGTATTCGTTCTTTATTGAAATTTAAAATTGTTCACGGGCTGATTTTCGTTCCAGGGATAATTCGGGAAAACCATTCCTTGAATAATCCTCTATCAATTGAAAATTTGTTTAGTTTGGGGACCAAAAGTAAACTTAGCAAAAGATGGAAAACACACAGACAACTCAGCGGATTTAATGTGGTTCGGCGGAATGGATTCGACCTACGTCCACCGGCATAAAGAAAATGAAGTTTTTATTAGGACCTCAGCTCAGGCCGACATTTCTATCTCTCGCTTAGAATAAGTTTTTTGCTCTATTTTACTAGTGAATAAACAAATTAGCCAACCCAAAAAGGGAACCCTCTACAATGAATTCCCAACCCCTTTATATACTAGGATAAATTCTACTGTTACAACAATTTATGACGTCTGCCACATTTTCTTGTCATTATTGGCCATTACTCGGACGTTACTGCTCATTACTCGTACGTTATTACCCATTACTCAGATGTTACTACTCATTACTCGTACGTTATTACCCATTACTCGGATGTTACTGCTCACTTCAAGTCATCCACCAAAAACAAAATCAAGATAAAAAAAAAAACAAGGCAAACAAATTAGGGTGACTTAGCACATACCCCGTACAGACCCAAAACAATTAACAATGGAGCCTGAGACAGCGTCCTGCCTCATACTACCCAAAATAATAATTTTGAACCTTACAGTCCAATGTCCCGGTGAACCGAGCTATGGATCGAGAGGGCGGCAAATAGCCATGAGATTTTTCTTGTGCTAGGCAGGCCCCGAGTCTACAAACGCAACGCATACCCTCAGGTCTTCCCTGTGCTATGCTCCTACGGATCCGAGGTGGGATGGCCAGGGTCACATGGGCATTCTCTCTCCCCGTGCTCGGCATACATGAGGCTACAAACGCCACAGAGGCTCTCAGGCCTTCCCTGTGCTATGTACCTCCCGATGATACAAATACCGCGGAGGACCGTGGGCCTTCCCCGTGCTTTGTACCTCCCGACGATACTATAATATCTCAACTGTCTTCAATCTGTGCATGTGATGATTACCAAGAGGCACCAAGCGCCGCGCCGACTCTTTCGTCGAGCGTGCTCTGGATACCCGAGACACTAAACATCACGTAGGTCTTTACGCTTAAGCTCCCCAAAGATGCAAGTCATTGGGTAGTGACGCTCCGCCCCGGGGGTTTGATAATGACACCAGGGATTGGCGTAACGCGGGGGGTTCTTGCTTTTACCACATGTCTTTATCCCTTCATGCATTCTAAACTCCTCGAAGGTGCAAGTCATGAGGTATTTAACGCTCCAGTCTGGGGGTTTGGTAATGACACCGGGGATTGGTGTGCCACGGGTTTCACGCCTTTCCCATACGTCTTACACCCCTTTCACGTATTCCGACTATGAGCATCTCCCAAGAATATTAAATATGATTTTCTCACTTAAAAAATAAACAAGCATGGATAAATAAGTTTTTATCTAAGAAATGGAAAGTTTTATTCATATTCAGGGGATCTACTGCCTATCTTACAACTTTGTGTGGGTCATTTTAAGAGAGGCTTATTGGAAATATCTCGGGGTTTTTGAGTCGGGTATCGTCCAGCTGCTCCAAGCGGTAGGCACCTGACCTGACAACATTGCTACTGGCATTGCCTCATCCTCATGACCTCATGATCAACATACTCACTGAGGTATACGTTCCTCACCAGGTCCTCCATCTGCTTCTGCAGGTCCTTGCAATTCTCTATGCTATGTCCCCTTGCATTATGGTGCGTACAATAAGCCATGTTGTTTCTCTTCTCATTTGGAAATTTCCTCGGGTCGGGTTTGGTCAATAGGCACTTGTCCTTTATCTCCCACGTTATTTGTGCCAAAAGCCTACTGAGGGCAGTATACGTCACGTCTCATGTAATCTTGAGCTCCTGCTGGGTTATAGTCTCTTCATTTTCTTACTCATTTGCTCATTTTCTATTGCGGCCAGTCTCTTATTACATTCGATATCTTCCCTCATTCGACTAAGCCCTGCTTGCGTCTACTCTCCCGACGCTCTTTCTTCCAACTTTTCAATTCTCTCCATCATGGGCTCCAGGAAGGCTCAAGTTCCCTCCCTTTCTTTTCGCAAGTTCTCCTTCATTCTCTCCATCCACCTCCCATTGTGGCTTCTATAGATATATGGTTCTCATCTCTTGCCATCGTCTTAACGTGCTTGTTGCTTTTCGTATTTTCCCCACAGACGGTGCTAACTATTGACGGCTGATTTTCGTTCTAGAGGCAATTCGGGAAAACCACTCCTCGAACAATCATCTCTCAACTTTGAATTTGTTTGGTTTGGGGACCAAAAGCAAACTTAGAAAAATATGGAAAACACACAGACAATACATATGATTTAACTTGGTTCGGCGAAATGGATTCGACCTACGTCCACGGACACAAAGAAAATGAAGTTTTTATTATGACCTCGGCTCAGATCGATCTCTCTATCTCTCGCTTACAATAAACTTTTTGCTCTAATTTACTAGTGAAGAAATAAATTAGCCAATCTAAAAAGGGAACCATCTACAATGAGTTCTCAACCCCTTTATATACTAAGACAAATTCTACTGTTACAATAACTTATGACGTCTGCCATATTTCCTTGTCATTATTGCACATTACTCGGACGTTATTACTCATTACTCGTATGTTATTGCCCATTACTCAGATGTTACTATTCATTACTCGTACATTATTGCTCATTATTCGGACGTTACTGCTCATTATTCATACGTTATGCCCATCCAATCGTCTGGCATCTCTAGGTTTCATGTAGGGCTTACGTCATCCATACATGTGCATAAGGTTCAGCATCCCCGACCTAGGTAAGCGGGTCGGTGTGTCGGGGCATGTAACATCTTTTATTGTGTCCACTAATAAATCGGGTCGGTGTGCCGAGACTCTAGGTGTTTGGTCTGATTTCCTCGGACGGGGTCTGATCTGCTAAGTCGATCCTGACTTCCGAGGCTGTCTGGAGAGTCTGATGTCGAGGCTGCCCTGAGAGTCTGGTTTTGAGGCTGTCCCGAGAGTCTGATGCTGAGGCTAACCCGACCACATCGGGTAGGTTTTCACAAACGTCATAGTGCTGTCAGACCTGACCACCTCAGACATGACAACCTCGGTGTCCCAACGTGTACCTCGGGTTCAGTCCCCTCTGCGGACCTCATATCTTTACAATGTCCTTTGGCATTTTTATCCGTTAATTGCAATCCTCATTATACCCTTCATAGGGATTGTGACTTCTGGGAGCTGAAAACCACCATCAACAAAATTAATAATAATAAGAGTCGATTTGTAAAAATTTAACTTGATTTTTTTGTCTCCAACCTTCCTCATCATCCTCATCATTAGAATTGGAAAGTCGGTCAAAGAAAGATACTTGAAAATCAATCAGTTCAACCTATACGATAATCTTTTCCGCTTCGGATTTTGGAAACAAATTATATTGATAGATGTTATAGAAATTTAAAAAGTCAAATGCCTTGTATTTTATTGCAAATTGACCCGGCCACGGTTCTGGTTCGGAACCGAAACCGAATCGGAACTGAACGGTTGGAATCGGACGGTTCCGATTCCAACCGGTTCCGGTTCCAATCGGTTCCGGTTCCAACCGGTTATGGTTCTGAAACTGAAATTTTTCGTTTCGGTTAAGGTTCACCCCTTACCGAACCAAAAAGAACCACTGGAACCGGACGGTTCCCGCAGTTGAAACCGGAATCGTTAGAACCGTTCGGTTCCAATGGTTCTACGTTGGAACCGTTTAATTTTTTATTTTTTAAGAAAATAATTATTAAAATTTAAAAAAAAAAAAAAAAAAAACTAGAATGGAACCAGAACCGTTCGGTCCGGTTCCGGTTCCGGTTCCGGTTCCACAATCAAACCTTTAAAGATTAGATTATTTAAAAGTAATTTATCATAAATGCGATAAAATTTCTATATTGAATAAGTACTGAACCAGAATATCTATCATTGACTCATAACGGCATGTTAAAAAAAGCATACAACAATCAAACCTTTAAAGTTAAATTATATAATTTAATGCTAAATACAATCTACAAGATCAGCTTTGGATTTTGATATTACTTTGATTGAATAAAATAATAAGCCATTTGAATTAGGAAAAGCAATAGCCCGCAGTTCTCGTTTTTGATTAAGCATAATAATTCAGGGCAATTAATAATTGAACACATGATTGCTTGCGGGTTTCTTACTCCAAACAAAAATCACGTTGTGTTTATTGTAAGGGAAATTATCATAGAACACCCATTAAGTTTTTTTAATATAAAAAATAATTTAACTCAAACTTTCTATCTATATTGACCATAGACCCGACATTAAAATTTAAATACCCATTTCCCCCCAAACTGCTTCTCTCTCTCTCTCTCTTTTTTTTAATTGCAGATTTGGATAACCATAAAATAAGGGCAGCCATGCATGGCAGTAGCTAAGAATGTATCTAAAGCTTTAAGAATTAACCAATTTTGCTTACCGCTGGTGGCGCCCTTTAACAGCTGCTTGCTGTTTCAATGGCTATCCATCGTGAAGTTGCTTGCTGATTCAAACTAACACACGGAAGACCATTAATCTATTCAAAAGGAAATTGTGTAAAAAAATTATGATGTTGCAGATAAATGCTAATAAATGGAGGATAACTTTGTTGAAATATGGATGACCATTGGTGCTTAGATGAGTGAAGTGTGAAAGCTAAAAGTGCAGCGCAGATTTTTTGCTACCTTAGAAAAATGTCAAGTATGGAAAGATTTGCTTAATAGATAGATGGACACAGAGTTGCATGTGGAAAAATATGCATAGTGTTGGAAATTAATTGTTGTTAATTATTTGGTGTTTTAAATAACAATAATTAGTAATAATTTCATTTGGAAATTATTAAGTTAATTATTTGGTGTTGTTAAATAACAACAATTAGTAATAATTTCATGTTGGAAATTATTAAGTTAATTATGTGGTGTTGTTAAATAACAACAATTGTAATGATTTCATTACTAAGTAAACAACAAGAGTTGTTAATCAAATAATTAAGTAACAACAAGAGTTGTTAGAGTGACAACAATTAGTAAAATGTTAAATGGGGAACAAATGGTACACCCATGATGGTAACATTTTTGGAAGGGTTAGAGAAAGTCATTATACATCCAATACACGTGATTACATAGTAATCAATGCATGTGATTAAATAGTAATCAAGAATTATAGTAATCCATGCATGTGAGCTAATAGTGACTTGTTTCCCTCCTATAAATAAGACAATTTGCTTATTGAGTTAAGCAATCAATTAAGTTTGATTAAGAGGTCTCTACAAGAAGAAAGGTATGCAATTGTGTTGTGATTAACTTAGATTTATTTCAATTAGCATGTAAATAAATCTAGGACTAGTAATACATGTATGGTTAGATCCTAAGAGGACAAACATGTAAATATATTAGGGATTATGTTTCCTAACATTGGTATCAGTAGCTTAAATGCATGTATTCTAGTTAGATTACACAAAAATTGCATGAACATGCATGAAAAATGTTGAAAATGCTTCTGTTTAAAAATGATTTTCTTCCAACTTTGGGCCGTAATAACTCTCTGTAGAAAATTGATAATCGCATGTTCAAATATGTTTTGAAAACTAGGTCATGAGATCTTCAATTTGGTATATCATTTGCTTAAATTTGATTAAAATTGAGAAAGATATGGACCCTAGAAGTTGGCTAGTTGAATCTGTTTTTACCCAGAAAAACACTCCCAGAAGAGTCGTACTACATGTCATCCGGTATTTATAAAATCAGACGACAAGTCGTCCGATTTGTGTAACGACAAGTCGTACGCTTAGAGCTCAAAGGACGACATGTCGTCCGTATATCACGAAACCGACAAGTCGGTTACATCTATAATGACAACCGACATGTCATACAGTCACAGAACACGCGGACGACATGTCGTTTGCGCGTGTAATTCGGCCGAGACTGGTACGCGTGAGGGCGAGTGGGAGCCCGTGGCCGGCGCGTGGAGGCGCGTGAGCCACTCCTGTGGCGCGTGAGTGGCGCGTGGACATCCGTGTTGGCCCGTGTTGGTCATGTCTGTATCGGTTTGCTTTGGTAATTCTGATCCGTCATGATTAAATGTCTAGTCCTTTTGCATATTGTATTAATCGGCATGATAAATTTGTTTTATCATATAAACTTTGTGTTTATGTAAATGAATATCTTTGTGATGTTTATTTTAGTTAATGTAACTTTTTGTTTCATTATATTGATTTTTCTTTGTATTCATTGCAGAAAAATCATGCCGATCAGACAAAAAACTGCAAAAAAGGTTATGACATCCGCCCACAGTGAAAAATTGAAAGACATGTTGCTGGATCTGGATAAGTATCGGATGAAAGAAGATGATGATATGATTTCGCATATAATCACCTTTAATAACATGTTACAAGAATCTATTGGGAGGGTAATTGGATAGGACAACCGAATAGACTCAGATTGCTACGAAATACTCTCCCGGAAATATGGCAAAAAAGGCTTACTGATATTTGGAAATTAGTAATTCATACAGAAGAACTACGTGTTCAGTATAACATAGCCATTGAGAGGTTAGCAATTGAGTATCTCCGTCATAAGGCAAATAATACTATTTTTCCTTTGATGTCCCGGAAACGTTGCAAGGATCCGAAATTTGCTATAGGTTTCCCATGGTTGTCCAAGATCAATTACGAGTTACCACAAGAATTAAGGATTCTTATCCTAAGACATTTATTCGTTGGAACACTAGAACCGGAAAAGTTTTAAGTGTTAGATATTAGTTTTTTCTATGATAAAACTATGTTAATGTTTATGTGTGTAATTGTTTGTTACTTCACGGCATGTAATATTGTATTTATATGTATGAATGTTTCATGTTGAATTTAATTTATGTAATTAAATCAATGATTGTCATGTACAATAGTCGCATGATTAAGATGTTCTAAGAATTTATGTAATTTTTAGAAAATGATTTTACATGATTGATTATGTTGATAATATTTTTACATTGGGTAATTGGATGATGATTGGACACATAGTGGCCTTTTGACTCTAACCCCATTGAAGAATTTTATTAAACATAATTTGTTTCATGATAAAATAAACAAAAGTATTAACAATTGTGCATGAATGTCTGTAGAAACTTTGTGTTTTTTAATGGCTTCCGCAACAAAGAACATTATTGCTGAACTCAACAAGGGTGAGAAACTGAATGGCGATAATTATGAAATTTGGAGCATGAAAATCCAATATGTGCTAGAAGAACAAGAGGTTCTTGAAACTTTGAAAATGAGCATGGATGAACCTGAACAGGGCACTACGGCCCAACACAGGCGAGACCGAGAGGCTTATGAGGCCTGGAAGAAAAAGAATTCCATTGCCCGCATTACGTTGCTGAGCAGTATGGATAATGACCTAATGAAAGAGTTCAGGAAATATGACATGGCTAAGGACATGTGGTCCACACTAGCTGAAAAGTTTGGTAGTACCTCAATAACCAAACTCAGGTCACTGACAATCAAGTTTGACACATACAAGAAACGTCCTGAGTTCACTATGTCAAAACACTTGAGGCAAATGTCAAACATGATTACTGAACTGGCAGATGCTGGACATGTTCTTACAGATGAACAGAAAGTCCAAGCGGTCATTCGTTCTCTTCCAAATAGCTGGGAGCATATGAAGATGCATTTGACCCACAATGAGAGCATCAAAACCTTTGATGATGCCAAACGTCACCTTGAATTAGAAAGCGACCGCCTTGCGGCTGCTAAGTCAAATACTGAAGTGTATATGACAGAAACTAGCAAACCTGGGGGTTTCAAAAAGAAAAGAAAATTTCATGGTGGTGGGTTCCAGTTCGGAAAAGAACAAAATTCTTCCAAGCCAGAAAAGAAACAGAAAACCAATCAACATGGGAAAGGAAAACGTCCTACCAAAAAGAAAAACATGGCAAAGGTTAAATGTTTTAACTGTGGTAAGAAATGTCATTTTGCTCGTGACTGCACTGAGCCTAAAAAGGTGAATACCTTTCGTGCATATTTAAATGAAATATGTGTTTCAAGTTCAATCTTTCTAACTGAATCTAATCCTTTGTGGACTGTAGACTCAGGAGCCACAGACCATGTAGCGAAGGATAGAGATGCCTTCGTGGAATTTCGACGAATTTCACCTGGGGTGAAGTGGATATATGTTGGCAACAACTCACGGGTTGAAGTCAAAGGCATAGGAACATGCAAGTTAGTCATGCATGGTGGAAAAACTTTACTACTACATGATGTATTGTTTGCTCCACAAATTCGTCGAAATTTAGTCTCTGTGTTGGTTTTGGTTAATTTAGGTTTCAATTTGAACTTCCATAAATTTGGTGTTGATTTGTACTTAGGTACAATACACTATGGTTCTGGTTATTTTCTTGATGGTTTTATTGTATGAATGTTGAGTGTTTCAATCACAATTCCAGTTTTTCGTTTGTTACTTCATCTGTCAGTAATGATAGTGATGTAACTGTGTGGCATGCTAGACTTGGCCACATTGGCCAGCAAAGAATGAACAGATTAGCCAAAGAAGGCTTTCTGGGAAATATTGAGAAGGTAGAATTGTCAACCTGTGAATATTGCTTGGCAGGAAAAACTGCGAGAAAACCATTTGGAAAAGGGACTAGAGCAGAATTTCCATTACAATTAATTCATTCAGATATCTGTGGTCCAATGAATGTCAGGGCAAGGCATGGAGCATCTTATTTCATCACATTTATAGATGATTTTACTCGCTTTGGTTATGTCTATTTGATTGCTCATAAATCCGAAGCATTAGAATGTTTCAAGAAATTTATGAATTTAACAGAAAATCAATTGGACAAGAAAATTAAAGCACTACGCACTGACCGTGGTCGTGAGTACTTATCTGATCAGTTCAGAGAATTATGTGATGAAAAAGGAATTAGTCGTCAGTTGACTACTCCTGCTACTCCTCAACAAAATGGTGTTGCGGAAAGAAGAAATAGAACTCTTCTTGAATGGTTAGGTCTATGATGGCACAAGCAAATTTGCCTATAACCTATTGGGGTGATGCATTATTAACTGCCACATATGTACTTAACCGAGTGCCATCTAAATCTGTGTCCACCACACCATATGAGTTATGGACAGGTCGTAAACCAGATATTCACTTTCTAAAACCTTGGGGTTGTGCGGCTTATGTTCATGTGCGTTCTCACGAACATGGAAAGTTAGGCCCAAGAGGAAAAAAAGATATCTTCATAAGATATTCTGAACAATCAAAATGATATGTTTGCATAGGTGAACATGAAAGTGGAGGCGTGACAGAATTTGAATCACGAGATATCACATTTTTAGAAAATGATTTTCCTAAGCAGGGAGAGATAGGTCAAGATTTATCTCTATATGAAACTCAAGATCACATGGATCACATGATTGGTGAACACTCGGGTTTACCTAATTCAAGTGGGAGTGATGAGAGAAATTTGAGAAAACATGATGAATCTGTTTCACATGAATCTCAAAATGATGAATTAGTTTCACACGAGTCTCATTTACGTGATCCGAGTGGGAGCAATGTGCACGATCCAAATGGGAATAATATCGAAAGTGAGGAATCAGTTCCACCACTAGAATCCCAATTGCGACGTAGTAATCGTATAGGCATTCCTCGACGTCGTTTCGATATCGAAGGAGAAACCTTTATGATTCTACCTCAAGATGATGAAGAACCTAGAAACATAAGAGAGGCTCTTCAGTGTCCTGCTAAGGAAAAATGGATGAAAGCAATGGAAGAAGAGATGGAGTCAATGAGGTCCAACCAAGTTTGGGAATTGGTTGATCTACCCAAAGGACGCAAAGCTGTTTCAAAAAATGGGTTCTTAAAATAAAGCGTAATGCCGATGGCAATATCGAAAGATATAAAGCACGACTTGTGGCAAAAGGGTATACGCAACATGAAGGAATTGACTATGAAGAGACTTTTTCACCTGTTGTAAGGTTTACCTCAATTCGCTTGATTCTGGCTATAGTAGCAAGTATGGATCTAGAATTACATCAAATGGATGTAAACTGCTTTTCTCAATGGAGAACTTGATGAAGAAATCTACATGGAACAACCAGTAGGTTTCATAAAAGAAAATGAAAAGGAGAAAGTATGTAGACTTTTAAAGTCTATATATGGTCTCAAGCAATCGTCTAGACAATGGTATATACGATTCCACAATACAATCATTTCGAATGATTTCACAATGATAGATGAGGATCATTGTGTGTACACCAAGAGAGATAAAGATAAGTTCATTATCTTATCTTTGTACGTGGATGATATACTTATAGCCGAAAATGATAAGGAGTTTGTAAAACACATTAAAGAATGGTTATCATCTAACTTCGAGATGAAAGATATGGGTGAAGCTGCATATATTCTTGGGGTTAAGATCTCAAGAAATCGTTCAAAGAATTTATTATCTCTTTCACATGAGTCATATATAAAGAAAATTCTTGAACGCTTCCAAATGCAGGCTTGCAAACCCATTGATACTCCTATCACGAAAACTGAAGCTTTGAGTCGTAGATTGTGTCCTGAAACTCCACAGGAAAAGGAACAAATGAAGAAAGTTCCTTATGCAAATGCAGTTGGAAGTTTAATGTACGCAATGTTGTGTACAAGACCTGATATCTGTTTCGCTGTTGGAATGGTAAGTAGATACCAATCCAATCCAGGACTAGCACATTGGAAAGCAGTTAAAAGAATATTTAGGTATCTGAGAGGGACAGCTGATTACTCATTGTGTTATCAAGAAATGATCTGCAATTGAGAGGCTATACTGATGCTGACTGGGGAGGAGATTTAGATGAAAGAAAATCTACCTCCGGTTTTGTTTTCTTGCTAAACAATGGTGCCATTTCATGGAGCAGTAAGAAAAATCTTGTATAGCCTTATCCACAATGGAGGCTGAATTTGTGGCCTTTTCATCAGCAGTACAAGAGGCTGTGTGGTTGAAAAGGTTCTTGGATCATTTGGGTATGTCAAATGAAGCTTCTGGTCCAGTATTAGTTAACTGTGATAGTGAAGCAGCAGCGATAGCCTACACAAAAGACCCAAAATTCCATTGTAAAACGAAACATATAGATACCAAATATAACTTTGTGAAAGACATAGTTGCACGAGAAGAGGTAAACATGAAGTACATTTCTACGCAAGAAATGGTAGCAGATCCATTGACCAAGCCTGTTCCTAGAGATGTCTTTGTTAGACATGTAAAAACTCAGGGATTGCGTAGATGTTAATGTGCTTACATATTATGATATGTATTTTTCCCAAATAATGTTTACTAATGTTAATACTCATTGATATTTGTGTTCAATGCTTACATGTTATTATGTTGATACATGTTTAAACAAATATACTATTAGTTAGTATGAGAAGTATGTCGGACAAGTGAATGATTGGCCCTCTCACACGGGCAATCGCCTCCATTACTTTGTGTTAATGGGAGATGAGACAAATTTTTAAGCTAATTATCTGAGTGATAATTTAGAGAGCTCAAGCTTGAAAATTAAGTAATGTCGTTATGAGGTCACTTTCTCTGTGATATGACCTAAGGTGAATAAGTTTTTCACCTTACTTGTCTTAATGTCAGTTATGAGTTAGACATTGTGTTTGTCTGAACTATAATCTGTACGGTATTTTATGAGACATGCGCTCCATGGGAAAGGAGAGAATACCGTAGCACATGTTTTCATACCATGTGTACATTTGTGACTATTGAGGGTAATACAAGTAAAGATCTCAGTCTTGATATTGTGTGAGACCCTTGAGATTATTTCAATCTCACATTGTACCCTTTAGACTCTTGTCTGCTTCTTAAAACTTAGATTTGATGATTGCGCTATCTTGGAGTGTTGCTGAAAGATCATGAGAGATTCGATCTGAAAGACATCTCTGGAAAAGCGAATTGAATCAAAGTTGAGAGATTCGAGAAATGAGAAAGATCATTATATGAGTAATATCACATTAGCTTGTATTCACTGGTCGACCAATTATGTTATTCTATGTGATCAAACATGATTGTGAATACAAAATAAATATTACATTCGAAAAGAGATCGAGAGAGATTTAATGTGATAAATGATCGAGGATACTGCATACATAATCCACTATGGTTCTATCCATTTTTCGAGCGGCTATATATTCCTAACAGATGTATAGCAAGTGAGCTCTCGAAGTATGCTGGTCGCACGGCACAATTGCAAAGTATGAATTATTCTTGTAGAGATAATAAAAATTGTTGATCCCATCATGTGTGAGTGGGAGATGTTGGAAATTAATTGTTGTTAATTATTTGGTGTTGTTAAATAACAACAATTAGTAATAATTTCATTTGGAAATTATTAAGTTAATTATTTGGTGTTGTTAAATAACAACAATTAGTAATAATTTCATGTTGGAAATTATTAAGTTAATTATGTGGTGTTGTTAAATAACAACAATTGTATGATTTCATTACTAAGTAAACAACAAGAGTTGTTAATCAAATAATTAAGTAACAACAAGAGTTGTTAAGTGACAACAATTAGTAAAATGTTAAATGGGGAACAAATGGTACACCCATGATGGTAACATTTTTGGAAGGGTTAGAGAAAGTCATTATGCATCCAATACATGTGATTACATAGTAATCAATGCATGTGATTAATAGTAATCAAGGATTAATAGTAATCCATGCATGTGAGCTAATAGTGACTTGGTTTCCTCCTATAAATAAGACCATTTGCTTATTGAGTTAAGCAATCAATTAAGTTTGATTAAGAGGTCTCTACAAGAAGGTATGCAATTGTGTTGTGATTAACTTAGATTTATTTCAATTAGCATGTAAATAAATCTAGGACTAGTAATACATGTATGGTTAGATCCTAAGAGGACAAACATGTAAATATATTAGGGATTATGTTTCCTAACACATAGTTAATGCTAATATATTAATTAGTATTGTTGGTTAATTTGAAGCACAATTTTTAAGTGGGATCCATTTAGCATTCAGGTTTTCCTCTGTGAGTACTTCAAAATGATGGTATATGATACGCTGAATGATATTCGGGTAAATAAGAATTTGTCTTGCAAAGTGCATCAATTGAGAATAAAAATTAAAGGAAATAAAACTTACCTACATCTAAGACTAAGCCTAGAAGTGGTTATATATAATTGTTTGATTGTAGAGTGGTGTGAACTTATGATAGAAGTTCTCTCTACACGCTCACCTCCGGGGGGCTAATCATAGCTCGAATCGGTGTTGGCCAACCTTGAACCAATGTGCGCCTGCAGCCCCTATGTTACGAGTGTGACCCAAATCAAACGAGGCTCGCACGCTAGCATTGGTTTGCCTGATTTCCTTTTAAATTTTTTTACTAACTTTTCATTTGTTGTAAGAGTAGCAGCAGCCTATGATGTGCATGTTGAATTTAGAATTCAATTATGGATTCAATCTAGTTAATCCTTACTCCATTGTTATGGAACTTCAAATGTTTTGTGTCTTAATTCTATAAAATACAAAACTGCAATTGCATTGAGTATATAAAATTCTCTGCAATTACCGAGAGTCCTATAACTACACTTCCCTGCAATTATTGTGAGCTACCTTTATCTGAAATTGACATTTTTTTCTTCTCATCCGAGTTCTTCATACCGAATTAAGTTCACTGAAGTAATTTGACAGTGCTCTAAAGTTACTAATAGCCGTTAAATCTTGGGAAACAGACGCCAGTTTCAATCTTAAGTACTATAACAGACGGCGAATATATTTTAAAGAGAATGTGATACATAGGACTCGGTAATTTATATATTGCAATTTATCCCATCAATTGTAATTTTCATTTCGTGCTTATTGTAATAGTTTACTATTCATTATTGCTAACTTAATTTCATTTTTGTATCAATCTTAAAATAGTTTCATTTACAATGACAAATGTTGGCAATCAACAAATCGGTCCTAATGCGTTTGTGAATCCTCCAATTCAGGTTCAGAAACTTGTTATGGTTCTTGTTCCAACTATTGACAAACTTGAGAAATTCAATAGATAGAGTTTCAAATGCTGGCAATAAAATATGTTTGTCTACCTGACTACGCTAGACCTTGAGAGGTTTAACCCAACAACCTCATGTGGCTAAAGAGGATGAAAATGATGTCAAATTCATCAGTGCGATCAACGTTTGTAATTATTTTGATTTCATGTGATGAATTACATAATGAATTGCTTTAGTGATTCACTTTAAGGCGTGTATTCTAATAAGAAAACATCTAAAAAAATTATGGAAGGTTTTAGACAGAAATATAAGACTCATGATGTGGACACTAAGAAATTTATGTCGGGACATCTCCTAGATTTTAGAATGGTTGATACTAAAATTATAACGAGCCAAGTTCAGGAGTTTCAGATGATTTCATCTGTGTTTATTAGTGAAAATATGATTATAAATGAATCCTTCTAGGTGACCGGTGTGTAATCACTCGCGTATAACGCAAGCGCACGTATCGTTCAAGTAGTATAAAAAGTATCGATCCCACGAGGACTTAAAAATGTTTACAAGTATGAAGTTAAATGTTTACAAGTATCTAATGGATTGATTGTTTGATTGGGTGGTGACTTTAAAATTAAAACAAGTAAATAAAATTGCTTGAAAGTAGATTGAAGAAAATTCAGATTTATAAGACTATCCAGAGTTGTGAATCCTTCCAATATCTTTTTAAAAGATGAAGTGGTTATTTTACATTTGTGTAATATATTGGTTTATTAACCTGGAACACGAAATTATGTAAAAACCTCTTCCGATGGTCAAATACAAATACCCAGTATAACCCAATTAATCATATTCCTATGTTAACCAAGTTATCTGAATTTATTAAGATTAAGTTCCAATTATGGCTACCCCCGCCCGACACGTATATTTCTATCCTGTAAGGAAATCTATTAAAGGGTTATCTATCATCAAGGAAGATCGTGGGCTATTAAGTCTAAGGTCTTAAACCTAAAATCTATTTTCCAAGTTCATTTTAAGTTTACCAGTTCAATTTTATTAATGGCCAGTTAATAAAAAATATTATGATTAAGGCTCAATAAATAAACCTTTATATTACCCAAACTGTAATTTAACCCCTTATAAACCGGTGATATTGGATTTCATCACAACCCCAGATATCTGGCTTAGTTATGACAAATATTTACGGGTAGTAAAAAAAACTTAAATAAAATAAAAGACATAAAGTAAAATACTGAAAATTAAACGCTGAAAAGTAATTGCTGAAAGTAAATTGCTGAAAAGTAAATGCTGAAAGTAAATTACTGAAAAGTAAATGCTGAAAGTAAATTGCTGAAAAGTAAATGCTGAAAGTAAAAGTACAATAAAAGAAAATGTTGAGGTAAAAGGATCCACTTTTATTACTTCTATTTTAGATATCTCTCTTAATATAATATATTAACTTTGCATGATAATTACCAACCAGCTATATAGGTAGTATCCAGATTAAGTCAAATTAATAATTAATTACCAACCGACCAATCAGGTGGTATCCAGTTTAGTCAGGTTAAAACCAATTTAAATAATTACCAACCGACCAATATGGCGGTATCCTCGTTAAGTCAGGTTTTAACTAGTTTATATATTATAATTAAAGGAGATTAATCTAAATATTAGTAATAAAATTTTTACCTTTTACTCCAGCAAAGGGGAGTTACCTCCTCATTACTAAAAAGTAAAAACTGAAAATTAAAGAAAGAAAAGTATTGTGCGTAAAAGTAAATTGCGGAAAGTAAAAACTGAAAAGTAAAGAAAAGAAAGTGCGAAAGCGGAAATTAATTACTGAAAGCTGTAAATAAACAAACAAGATACAATCTTCTTAGTATTCTTAAGGAATTCTTTAGAAGAAAGTATGAATTTACAAATGAAATGGTTTGGTATTTATAGGTAAAATTTTGCCTCCATCAAATCATCCACCAAATCCATTATTAATTACTCCACTAATTGCTCCACTAATTTCTTATCATGTTTGGTGGTGATTTGATAATTTTTATTATTTATTTTTTGCTTTGAAAATGATTGAAAATGACTTTAATAATTACACACAACATACTTCTAGACCTTGCTCCATTTTCGGAGTGTCATTCCTGAACCGTTGCTCCATTTTCGGAGTGTCATTCCTGGCTTGCTCATTCCCGAACCTTGCTCCATTCTCAGAGTGACATTCCCGGCTTGTTCATTCCGGAACCTTACTCCATTCTCGGAGTGCCATTCCCGGCTTGTTCATTCCTGAACCTTGCTCAATTCTCAGAGTGCCATTCCCAGCTTGTTCATTCTCGAACCTTGCTCCATTCTCGGAGTGTCATTCCCGGCAAGTGATGCAGTGGGCCTCGACCCTATGACCCATCCTGAAACTGCTGATGTGGGCCTCGACCCTGGGACTCATCCCCAAAACTGATACAGATGTGGGCCTCGATCCTGGGACTCATCCCCAAAACTGATACAGATGCGGGCCTCGACCTTGGGACTCATCCCTAAAACTGCTGATGTGGGCCTCGACCCTGGGATTCATCCCCAACACTCATACCGTTACGGGCCTCGACCTTGAGACTCATCCCCAAAACTACTGATGTGGGCCTCGACCTTGGGACGCATGCCAAAAACTGATACTGATGGTGGGCCTCGACCCTGGGACTCATCCCCAAAACTGATGCTGATGTGGGCCTCGACCCTGGGATTCATCCCTAAAACTGATACTGATGTGGGCCTCGCCCCAGGGATTCATCCCCAAACTGATACTGATGTGGGCCTCGCCCCTGGGATTCATCCCCAAACTGATACTGATGTGGGCCTCGTCCGTGGGATTCATCCCCAAAACTGATGCTGATGTGGGCCTCGACCCTGGGACTCATCCCCAAAACTGATACTGATGTGGGCCTCGACCCTGTGACTCATCCCAAAACTGCTACTGATGTGCGGGCCTCGAGCCTGGGACTCATCCCTAAAACTGAAACTGATGTGGGCCTCGACCCTGGGACTTATCCCTAAACTGATGCCGATGTGGGCCTCGACCCTGGGACTCATCCCCAAACTGATGCTGATGTGGGCCTCGACCTTGGGACTCATCCTCAAAACTGATACTGATGTTGGGATCGACCCTGAGACTCATCCCAAAACTGCTACTGATGTGCGGGCCTCGACCTTGGGACTCATCCCCAAAACTGAAACTGATGTGGGCCTCGGCCCTAGGACTCATCCCCAAAACTGATACTGATGTGGGCCTCGGCCCTAAGACTCATCCCGAAACTGATACCAATGTGGGCCTCAACCCTGTGAGTCATCTCCGAAACCAATACTGATGCGGGCCTCAACCCTGGGACTCATCCCCGAAATTGATACTGATATGTTGCTGATTCTGGTTGGCTTACATTTGCTACTTTCTCCTTCTTTTTAAAACCTGTGAATACAAAACAGAACAAACACATAAACGGAATACAAGTGTGTTATGTGTATGCATGTATGCATGGATGTATTTCCTATTCCGATGAGTTAGGTCTTCCTTGTGCTCCTCGGTGCTTCTCATCTATAACTATCTTGGGTCGCCCCCGGGGCCTGCTTACAGTTTCTTTCTGTCAATTCTCTTCTGGTAATTGCTCAGTTTCCTTTGGTCCCATGACTCAATATCTCATTATGCCCCTGATTCGCGAGGTGGTAGACTGGTCTCCCCCAGTCTTGATTTAGCTCTCTGCTCTCCGCTGCTTGCATTAGGTCAAGTTGGACCACATGATATGGAATTCTATATCACTATATTATATCACATGCTACGAAATAGTCCAAATAGTTACACATATTATTGCCCTCAAAGAATGCCCAGTATTGAAACCAGAGAACCTTCAAAACATTCAATGCAACTCAAATCTAAGTCTTTAAATAAATTATCTAAGCTAAACTCAAAGTGTGTGTGTGTGTGCAAAAGTTCCTTTGCAGATTCATCCCCAGGTAAGCCAACTCAATGATTTCGTCAAAAAAAACTGGGATCGATGGGTCAAACCAACCTAGATGTCTCAATTATGCCTGCAGTTGCTTTTCTGTGCTCAATGTGGTATGGTTTTCTTTCTCTTTTGTCTCTTTCTTTTCTCTTTCGTTTCGAACTTTTTTTTTTTTTCTTTTTTTTCTTTCTTTCTCTTTTTTTTCAGCACACCTACCCTTTAAGGTAGCATTTCTCCTCATGGTGGTCCTAATACTCGCCCATGGGTAGCTTCACGCTTATCGGTTATAGGTGGTTCGATTTTTTTCTTTAGAGACTTTTCTTTTATTTTCAACCATACCACACATCATAACATAAGCAAATCAAGATAGACATCTAAGAAAACGGTTATTCACTGACCTACAATTTCTTCAACTAGTCACCTTGCCAACTACTCAGGTTTTCACTGCTAAGAACCTATAGTGGAGTGCTTACGAGTCTAACATAGATCAATCACTCAAAGTATCAAATAAAAGCACATCAAGAGTTTATCGTTTCTAAGATTTCACCCTAAAGCAAACGATTTCATCATTGGACTTATGTCTAACTATCAAGGACTAAAAACAAACATTTTTTTTTCTTTTCTTTTTTTTTTCTTTCGGGCCCACCATGGTCTTTCTATCATTGTCGTAAAATTTTCTGTTTCTCGGCTTCCTTTTATCGATATCCATGTTTGCTAAACTCTTCTTGACAAATCTTTTTTTTCTAACCCAACGGATATCTGTGATAGCTTTTAAGACACGGGGTTAACATGATGTTTGTATGTGTGAGATGCATGAAATGCGTGCGATGCATAAGATATAATATGTATATGGTTATCAAAAGCATAAAGGGGCAATTTCCATGGGATATATGACTATGGTTCATATGCGGGTTTATATGAGTATAGACAAAGGCTCTCGCTGACGAAGGATTGCCCACAACTAGGACTCCCCACTCAAGGGTTCGAGCGACCAAGTGAGCGCACCTTTTTTATACCTTAAGGTACGTGCCAACGAGTTATGGTGTGTAAACCGGCGTAAACACACACGTATAACGCAAGCGCACCTATCGTTCAAGTAGTATAAAAATATCGATCCCACGAGGACTTAATTCCTACTGTTGTTATTAATTATTGATACTATTTATTTACAGATATCTAATTGAGGGAGAAGAGAATGATTGCTTGATTGATTTGGTTGATTGTAGATTTGATAAATAAATAAAAAGACAAAAGAAAATACTAAGGAAAATAACAAAAGACACAAAAGTCTAGGGTTGTGAATCTTTCTAATATCTTTTAAAAGATGAAGTGATTATTTCATGTTTGTGTAATAAATCGGTTTACTAACCTGGAACACTAAATTATGCGAAAGCATCTGGCGATGGTCAGACGCAAATACCCAGTTTAACCCAATTGAATCATATGTATATGTCAACCAAATTATCTAGATTCATTAAGTTTGAGTTCCAATTATGGCTACCCCCGCCCGACAGGTATATGTCTATCTTGTAAGGAAATCTATTAAAGGGTTATCTATCCTCAAGGAAGATCGTGGGCTATTAAGTCTAAGGCAGAAACCTAAAATCCATATGTCTAGTTCATTTTAGATTTACCACATCAATCTTATTGGTGATCAGACAACAAGAAGCATTAAGCTTAAGACTTAATAAGTAAACCTTTAAATTACCCAAACTATAAAATAACCCCTTATAAACCGGTGATATTAGAATTCATCACAACCTCAGATAACTAACACATAACTAGGGCTAAGGTAAAAGGATCAACTTTTACTATTTACTATTTAGATATCTCTCTTAATATAATATATTAACTTGTGATTATTTTACCAACCAGCCATATAGGCAGTAACCTGATTAAGTCAAATTAAGTCCAACCAGCCATAAAGGCGGAACCAAAATAAACCTGCCATATAGGCGGTAAGAAAATTTAATTACCAACCGACCAATCTGACGGTATCCTTGATTAGTCAGGTTTAAACCAGATTAAAATGATTTACCAACCGACCAATATGGCGGTATCTTTTTTAAGTCAATATTTTAAATAGTGAATATATTATTTTTAAGGGAGATTAATCTAAATAGTAACAATAAAAGTATTACCTTTCACCCTAGCTGGGGAAGTTACCTCCTTATAGTGAATAGTAAAAACTGTAAGAAGTAAGAAAGTAAATTACTATTATTACAAAACGTAATTAAAATTATTTACAAAACTAAAAACTAAAAGAAACTAGATAGAAAACTCATTATTTACATCAGAGAATTCAGAGAGAATGGTACATTTGAAACTGAAACATCGAGCTGAATTTATAGGCCTCGGTAGGCTCTGGGCGTCGCGACGCCAAGGCTTTTGGCGTCGCTACGCCAGCTTCTTTTGGTCGTGGCATGCTGAGGTGATGACACGTGGCGATTCTGGATAAGGTGATAAGGTGACACGTGGCAAGGTGGTTGGGATCTCAATTATTGTGACACGTGGCGGCTTCTGATTGGTCAGCTCAGATTTTTATCCGCCACATGTTAGATACGGATAAGTTGGTCAATAATTAATGCTGACGTGGCGACATGTGGCAAATTGACTGTCGCCACCATAGAATTACGACACGTGGCATTCTGTGATTGGTTGATGATGACGTGGCAGCCACGTGGCACTTTGACTTGGTCAACCGGTGATGTGGATGATGACGTGGCAATGATGTGGAGTTACACGTGGCGATGACAACTGTCGGCACCGTAGGATGATGACACGTGGCACGGCGCACGTTAGCAAAGTCAAATTTTCTCAGATTCTGATTTATGGACTCGGCGCACGTTAGCACTGTTCGGCGCATGTTAGGCGTCGTGACGGCAAAGGCTTGCGCGTCGCGATGTGAGAAATGACCAAAATGCCATTTTCGTCCGTTTTCTCTGTTTTGGCCCCAAATCACCTCCAGAAAGTCCTGAAACTTTATTTATCTACAAAATAACACAAAACACATCAAAATATTCACAAAGCTCAAGA